>PYAF01002936.1:316231-357707 GCA_007407185.1 Glycine tomentella | reverse complement strand
AGGTTACATCGTCGTCATCTACAATATCCACACCAACCCACTGCACTGGGTTACCAGATGCACATCTAGCACTCAGTCGAGACACCGATTGACCCCGTTGTAACCGCAACTTCTTGTATATCATTTTCATCAAATGATGATAGCTGCATCGTTCTGGAATACGAAACATTTTGCTTTCTCCTTCGAACACCTGACCATGTTGTCCAACATATCTTCTCCCATTATAATACACAATGGTGATTAAACCATTCCTACTATCACTCATTTTGCACAATTTTTCAAAACAACTAAACCAAGGCAAAAATATTTCTAGTAACAAACCGTCCGCGGGGGGGGGGGGGGGGGGGGGGGGGGGGGGGGGGGGGGGGGGTGTGCTTAAATAGAGGGGGGTGTGTATTTCGCTGGGCTTATTTGCAAAATAGGTGGCCTATTTCGCTGGTGTCAGTAGCGAAATAGGTAGCACCAATTATTTAGACCCACGTGTCACAGCACCTCCTATTTCGCTGTGCCCCCCAGCGAAATAGGTTGCCAGGTGTCAAAGCCCTCCCTATTTCGCTACGCCCCCCAGCGAAATCCTCCCATGGCGCCACGTGTCCTGCCCGCTGCTGCCAGGGCACTGGGACATTGGTCAGAACGGCGCCACATCAGCAAACCTATTTCGCTGGATGACCCAGCGAAATAGGCCGCGTGGCATTCTGGCAAATATTTTGGCCCTCGTGGCCTTTAGGTAAATAATAAAAAAAATTGTGGCGCTTTGGTCGAGGTCTCATGGATTTGAAGCTGCCAACAAAGCAGTCATGATTCCACCGATACTAGATCCTGCTATCACATGAAAATATTTTGCTAAAGATGCTTCTGGGTCCTTCTTCTGCAATTCAATGAACATATATCCTCTCAAAATACTATTGAACTAATCCATTCAAAACATTGAAATAAAGCAATGTGTTACTAATCAATGCACTTTTAAGTTTGTGAGGTAATTTTGAAAATAAAATATTTTATAATGAATGAGTTAGGAAGCTAGAACTAAATTAATTATAGCTTATTAATTTATAAACATTTGTTAATCTCCACATTTATTTTTAGTACGAATAAATTAATAAAATACATTATTGATGAGACAATATCTAATTATAATTTATTAGCCACACATTTAAAAAAGAAGTGTATGTATGTTAATAAATGTTTATAGGATTTGTTAACATATATACTTTTTTTTGAGTATGTTAATTATAATAATCTATAACTAAATTATGTAACTTAGTAACATATATGCATACTAAAAAATAAATACGTATATATTGGTAAATTCGTGTATATATATATATATATATATATATATATATAATGATGCATGAACATTTGAACACCTTACGCTACAAATAGAGAAATAGATGAGTGAAAAGTAAAAATATAATATATGATATGATGTTCAAACAACAAGAAAAATAGAATAAAAGGATATAATATAGACCCAATTTATTTCGTCGTTAATTGTGAGAAACTAAATTCAAGTAATATGACTAATTAGGTTGGCCCAATCAATTCCACTGTTGCCTTTGTTGTCAGCCAAGTTTGATGCCTTCCTTGTCTTTGTAACCCATAAGTTTCTTACAAAATTCACAATATGTAAGATTCTTACATATTGACCAATCCATTTATACCTTGCGTATTGTCAATTTTGATGAATCTTAGGAAGAATATTTTTGATTTTTTATTGTCTTTACTGAGTGTATGAAGAAATTTTTCTGAAGCAGGAAGAAAAATTCTCAACTTAATCCTATACATGGGCTATTTGAATGAGTCTATCAAGCTGGATTCAAATTGTTAACTTTAGGGTTCATACTGCTGAATACGGTGGTTGGGGTGTTCCAATATGAATTACCTTCTATATGCATTTTTTTACGAACCAACTAAATTCAAGAAATAGAGTATTACTTCTTCCAAAAAAACAAGCAATAGATAGTTTAAGTTTAATTTCATTAAAGGAATTGATCTTTCATACATTCTACACATCTATTGAATGATGTCAACTTCAAAACAAATTCTTTCTCTTTTATTTGTTCATGAGTTGTTATTATCAAAACGAAAGATTAATTAACGAGACAAAAAAATAGCATATAATAACTACAATATATAGTATACAATAATGTGTGTGTATGTGTGCACTTGGATGTGTGGTATGCATCCAAAATTAATAATGTAGTTATAATGTTGAACCTTAAGAGCCTTGTCTAAGTGATCAAGAACTGTTGCTGGAATAATGCCTTTGATACCACCACCGTCAATGCTAAGAATGCTTATTTTCTTTCCATTGACAGGTGGTGAGAGTTTTTGGGTACTGAATCCAGCAAAAAGTTGAGTAGCAAACACGAAAACTAAAAGAAGGAAATGAGCCATTAATGCTTCAGAAGAGAATATAGAAGTTGAAGGGTGTTAAAGAGAGAATATTGAATACCTTAATTGAGTATTGTTGCACAAATATGTGAAGGGTATTTATAGATATTTCGTTGAGGATATGCTATGTAGCAAGTAATTTTATAATAATAGTTTTCATGATTGCTTACATAATGCACAGCCTTTGCATATTGTCAATGGTTTTAAGAAATAAAAGGTTAATTATAATAACATACAGTTGATCTTCTTGTATATATTTTAGGGGAGAATGTGTAAAACGTTTGTTCTCTCCGTTTTAAAATATACATTGCTTTAAGCCTTTAAGTATTTAATGATTGATAATTTTAGATGAAGAGAATAATGATAATAATGTTCTCACGAAACTCAGCTTCACCATCTTGGCCTCTTGCAGGTCATCAATTTACTAATGCATGCCGCCTTAGCTCTAATACATGTCCATGAAAGCACCTTGATTCATTAATTATCTCAACTAGTTTTTCATACTCTAATAGGAGACAAAACATGGAGCATATAGTTTGCGAAGTGTACCCCCAGTTAAATGCGAAGGACACTCTTTTTTCTTTTTTTTTTTTCTATTTCAGAGATTACGAATATTTTTTAATCAATTGAATCATAAATTAATTCATCTCGTGATGTGTGGCTGTCTCTTGTCTACAAAAATTTAACAGAAATAGAAAATTAAATATGAATTATCTATTAAAATTATAATTTTTTTTTTTTTATAAAAACAACCCACCTCATCCCGTATCCTTAGGACATGCAATGAATCAAACCATTTTAGAAATAGTTAAAGACTGATCAATTCTTTAATTAATTCAAAGAATTTAGTTTCCAAATCAAATGAATTTAACTTGAGTTAAAATTTAATTTCATAAAATAAATAAGGTAAACTTAAACTATGCATAATTCAATTAGTTTCTATGATGACTCTGATGTCTGGCGCGGTTAGCGCCAGGGTTCTTAAGGCAGAAAACCATGCCTGGCATGTGGCGCGGGTAGCGCCGTTGTTGGCGCGGTTAGTGCCAGAGCCTCTGGAGTGTGGCGCTAGTGGCGCCAAGGTGACACGGTCAGCGCCACAAGTCTTCCAGAAATCCAATTCTCTCTGGAAGTTGGCGCGGGTGGCGCTAGAACGGCGCGAGTCGCGCGGGAAGTGTTCTGGAAATCCATTTCTCTCTGGAAACTCACGCTATCAGCGCGGGTTTGGCATTGGAGGCGCCATCTGTTTTTAGGCCAGCGCGGACAGCGCCAGGGTGACGCGAGTCGCGCCACAAGTGGCCTGGAAAATCAGTTTTCTCTGGAATCCGGCGCGGTCAGCGCCAGGTGAGGCGCGGTTGAAGCCAGTGGATTTTAAAGTGTGGCGCGGGTAGCGCGGGGCGCGGCGCGATCCGCGCGGGAGGTCTGACAGAGTTGGTATAAAAGGGAAAGTCGCGATTTTTGGGAGAAAATCAGCCTTCTTCTTCCCTAGGACGTCCCTCCTCCATTGTTGGAGCTTCCAAGCTGGTTTTTGCTCCATAGTTCACCAAATTGAGCCCCCTAAACACCTAACTTGATGGAAAACACCTAGTGAGCTTGAATCTTTCATCCTTTTCTCTTGAAAAATCCCAAATTAGAGAATCCCTTTCTCAAGGGAAGTTCTTGGAACTTGAGTTCGGCGAGGAACGGCGACGATTCGTGAGTACCCAAGCTAGGGGAAGTTGTTCTAGAGCCTTCCTTGTCGATATCGAGGTAAGAAACTCAAGTTTCACCGTTTAATTTGTTGATTGGGGTTTTGGGGTGAATAGTGACCCACTTGTGGTAGAGCTAGAATTAGCCTTGGGTCCTTTAGAGATATGTGTTTAGAATGTGATAGGGATGAAAGATTAGCTCTCAATTGTTAGTTTGGTGAACTTTGAGTTATAGGCTCTATGTGAGGCATGTGTGTTGTGATATGCTGAATTGCTTAGTTTGGTTGGACATGCTAGAGCCTTGGTATGTGCTTTGTTGTGCCTGAGAGGCCATGAGAACGGTACCTTGTGTTTATGGTATGAACCGTTCGAGCCCTGTGTGAATTCTGAGGAAATGGGCTGTTGTGTTGAGCTTAGAGCTCTGTGTGCTTTGGCTAGGCCAAGCTAGACCAGTGAGGGTCTGAGGATCACTTGTGAAGTGATTGGGTGTGTGATTTATGCTTCTTTTCGTTCTAACGGTTTAGGACCGTTATTGAGGCGTTATATGTTTGATATCATGTAAGACACGAGATTGATAGTCTCAGTGGTGATGATAACGAAGCCGGGAGAGCCGGTACGTTGCTCAGAGCAGGTAAGCTCTTGGTTCTTGACTGTATGCCCTTTTGTTGTGTTCTACCATACACCAATTTGGGGTGATGGTTCTGTCTTGGGCATTTGCATGTATATAGAAATTGTATGTTGATATGATTGACTGATGAATGGTAATCTGAAACCCGTGCTGGGACTTGTGATTGAGATGACCATGTTGATGTGATTGACTGATGACTTGTGATCTGAAATCCGTGATGGGAATTGTTATTGAAATTGTATTGATCTGAGATTGCTGAAATGTGATTGAACCCAGTGATTGGGGAGTTGTTATGTATGGTTATAAATTGCATGATGTGAAATGTGCTGAATTGAATCCTATGGCAGTAGGATAGATGACGAGAGATTGAGTAAGACCTGATGTGAGATGTTCCTGTGATATAGATGTAGCCTCCCGAATGAAGATGTTCCTATATCCACAGACGTAGCCTCCTCAGGCAATTGATTGATGTAGGATGTGAGATGTTCCTGTGATATAGATGTAGCCTCCTGAATGGAGATGTTCCTATACACAGATGTAGCCTCACTAGCTGGAGATGTGCCTGTTACATAGATGTAGCCTCTTAACTGAGATGTTCCTATGTTTCAGATGAAGCCTCCAATAGATGTGTTGATGTGTAGGCAAGAGATGTTCCTAGTATATAGATGTAGCCTCCGTGGGTGGAGATGTTCCTATATACCTAGATGTAGCCTCTGCCTAGTAAAATGATGTGTACCACTTGTTTGTTGACAGGTTGGCGTGAAACCATAGAAATGGTATTTGTGAATGGGAACGAGACCCTGTTTGTTATTATGAAATTATGAGAAATGTGCTGATGATGAATGATGATAATGTACTATTTCTATGTATGTGCCTGAAAGTGAACCAGGGGAAGGAAATACCTTCAAGGGCCCTGAGTTTACTGAGATTTTATATCTCACCCCTTGTGTGGGGCTTATGTTTTGAAGGTGAATCCTCAGGAGGAGCGGACAGATCCCAAGGCAAGAAGCCTATGCAGGGATAGTCGCTGTTTATAAACCTTAGGCTTAGATGACATGAGCATGTGGCTCAGACTTTTGTATTAGCCTTTGGTTTGGTTTTGTTGTACCCTGAGGGGAGTTTTGTGTACAGTGTTGTACTAAGCTGAAAACTTGTATATAAACATCATATTATAATGTAAAAGCATGTATGTTACGGCATTTGGTGATGCCTTTTGTTAATTGCTTCCAAAACTGCTTAGTCTCTGATGAGTCATGCATGATAACTGTGGTTAAGCGTAGTAATGACCCCGTTGAGCGTAAGGGGTGTTACAGTTTCATTCATCTGTAATTGACTCTTTTAAACTTATGTGTTCAGTACAATGACAATTTCATTCTTATTTACATTTTAGTGCCTAAAAGCAACTAGCCTGCAAGGGAGTTGAGCTACAATAAAGTGGTGATATTTCGATTGGACATGAAACCAAGTCTCCATGCAAGTTGCTTCTTCTATATATTAGTTTTCCTAGCCACTGGATTAGCACTTGGATGACAACTATGATTGTAAAAAAAATTTATATCCATAAAATAATCCATATTTAATCTAATCTAATCCACTTTAAATCTATTTAAATGGATTAGTTTCATATCTAAATCCAATTTTTTGAATTTTAAATCCAATCCAATTAATTGAATATGGATTGAATATTTGTTTGAATTTTTAATTTCAATACAATTTTTTGGACAATGGCGGTTAAGTTTTTCTGGCCAACTTTGTTAGGATCTATTTTTTGGTCGATGTCGTCTAGAGTTATTTTGGTCGACGTCAACTAATGATGATTTTAAGCCATCATCGATTGAGCCTATTTTTCGATTAATGTTGGTAAGGGTTTTTTTAGCCAATATTGAGTGAAACTACTTTTTGGTTGATGACATCCAACATCAATCGATACTATTTTTTGGTAGACGTCAGCTAGGTTTTTTTGATGATGTCTATCGAGATTATTTTTTTATGGATGTCATGTAGGTTTTTCGCTCGATGCTAGCTAGGTTTTTTTTGGTCGACATCAGATGAGACTATTTTTGGTTGACATCAAGTGAAAAACATCATCATATCAGCTGAAAAACATCATCGACAGACATTGCCCAAAAAAACCTAGTTGATGTCGGGCAAAATATTTCCCTAATTAATGTCGATCGAAAAAACCCTAGTTGATGTAAACAAAAAATATCCCTAGCTAATGCCAGCAAAAAAATATCAACAAACGACATCGACAAAAAAAAATCAACGACCGACATCAACAAAAACAAATCTTATCGATGTTAGCCACAAAACCCCTAATCAACAGCAACCAAAAAACTAGTCACGATCGATGTTGATTGAAAATCCCATAGTTAATGTCGGCCAAAAAATATCATCAACCAATATTGACTAAAAACCCTAGTCGGCCTCAACCAAAAAGTAACCCTACCTAAGTTTTTATTTTTTAGCATTCAATAACTAAGTAACCCTACCCTTGGCCAATGTCGACCGAAAATACACTGACTCATGTCAGCCAAAAAATTGTCCTAATACTAAGTTTTCACTTTTTAGTATTTAATAACTAATTTTTTTTTAAAAATCTTTATAATATTTAAGTGGATATAAAATGGATATGACCAAATTCATATCCATTTAAATGGATTAGATCTTGAATCTACATTGTTTTAAAAAAAAATATGGATATAGATTTAAAATCCAATCCATTTAAATAAATATGGATTGGATTCTTAAAAATTCAATCCATGTCAACTCCTAATGACAACTCGGTTATGTCGTTAACTATTCTCCTGATCAATCTTATTCATTCATTAGTTTGAATAAGATTACCTACAAAATATTAGTAGTTTGCACTAAAAATATAAATATATTCCAAACCAATATCTCTATGTTATATGTAATTTTCCAAATATTGAATGAAAGCGACTTTATGTACTACTTTTAATGAGAGCATTTTTTAGGTACTGTTTTTTAATGAGTGGTTTTAAGAATTTTCTTCGATGAGAGGATTTTTAAGAATTATTTTTACTCTCCTTGAGTCTAATGTCTTATTCTAATCTTATATACCAAGTGTTTAGTTTTTATTTATAAGTTTTTAATTTATTATTTAAATATATTACTTCCATCACTAAATATAAGACTTTTTTAAAAAAATTGCTTTGTCTCTTTTTATAAGTCTTTTTCAAATTATATTTTTCATTAATTATTTTTAGACCAGAATACCCTTAATTACATTACAATAAATGTTATACATTAAAAAAATATATTATCTCTCTTATATATAAGGATTGAAGAAAAAGACTAATATACAATAATAAATTAGGTAGAAAGTAATTAAGTGAAAATAAAAAAAATTGAAAGAGAATGTAATTAAAATATTGCTCTCTCCGGTCTTATTTGTAAGACCCAAATTAGATGTGATGTTTAGTCCTTTTTATAAAACCTAATTAATAATGTCCCTTATATTAATTGTTTTTATACTCAAATATCCCTAATTCAAAAAATAGGCAAAATATACTCTTGGAGAGGGGTGATGAGTCTGGCTAAATCTCGAATCGAGTGATTATAATTATTGTTAATAAAAAATAGGAAAACAATTCAAAAGAGAAAAAGATGCTAGCTACGAAAAAAAGTTTAAAATATATTTATTGTTATCAATTAAATTAACTATTTTTTAATCTTAATGAATTAAGTAATTGAGTCCCATAAATACGAGAGAGATTAATTTAATATTGAATTGGGATGAACTAAGGGCCGACGTCTGTTAACCAAGAGTTTCGCAACCTAATTCAAAGTACAATAAAAGAACAAATAAAAAATGTGTCAATGGATTAGCTAGGGTGATTATTTACAATGTTTAATGAAGGAGAATAAACTAAATGATTAAATGATGTATACATCAGATTCTGCATTATTTCAATTCAAACAACAATAAAAGAACAAATCACTGATTACTAATAAAGAACGAAATGGCTAAGGTGCTAGTTGCACAATGACCTAGACGAGGCTATTGTTAAAAATTTATTATTACACGTTGAGGATATGCTATGTAGCAAGTAATTTTATAATAATGGTTTTCATCATTGCTTACATAATGAGTGGTTAAATGTTCCTGACTTGAAATTTTTTACTAATAATTTTCTTTTGTAATTTCTTATAAGTTTTTTTTATTCTTTCTGCATAAATGATTAATGCATTTTGAACTTAAAATTAGAAGGTTAAGAGCATGATATTCATACTTCTTCCTAGTTAACTTAATTAGAGAAGTCCATGGATATTAAGAACATAAACAATTGCCAAGAGTTTCAATACTATAGTTCTTTAGATGCCATCATTTGCCTAATTTCCATTTCAATTCAATCTGTAGGTCTGACTTGCGATATGTTTACGAGAGATGGTGTAGAAATTGCTTGGCCTAATAGTGATGCTGGCCTCTATATTCGAACACGAAATAATCAAATTGTCAAAGTATGCATTCTTTTTTCTAGAATTACAACATTGGATATATAAATGATATTTTTTATAACATAATTGCAACATTAAAAATCTGTTCTTGGTTCATCTTTTTCTCAATGTGAAGAACCCATCCTTTCTTGGCTGGTCAATGTTAGTAAAATGTCTCCTTTCTTTTTACAGTGTTGAGTAATCTTGGATTGGAAGTTTTTTGTGAAGTGGATGCAGATACTTATCAATCTGCTATCTTTTTCTCAATGTGAAGAACCCATCCTTTCTTGGCTGGTCAATGTTAGTAAAATGTCTCCTTTCTTTTTACAGTGTTGAGTAATCTTGGATTGGAAGTTTTTTGTGAAGTGGATGCAGATACTTATCAATCTGCTATGGACGATACATTTGGAAAAGATGATATAGCATATCAAATTGGTGAAAACACTTAAATATTTTCTGGAGGTTATCTTTGCGCAACACCTAGCTCATTGTGTTCAGGTAATTTAAAAATTTATATGCATAATGTTATCGCCCCTATTATGTTTTGTAGCATATGTCATGGTCTTCCTGTTGACAAAATTGTTTTATGTATTCCTTCTTCTATCTTAATATACTTTACATTATTGGTTGGTTGTAGGCATGCTAATTGTTGATGTCATAATTATATCTCTCATTCTGCTTTTCTTCTATAGTTATTGGCAATTTTCTTATTAGGATGCTTTAAAGTTCATTTTTTTTGTGTTATTATTTTTTCCCATTTATTTACAAGGGTTGGGAAATGGGATGCTAGTAATTTAATATTGTTTGGTAAAATGTGGTGAAATATTTTTAAATTAAAAAAAAGTAAAGAAGTTTATTGTTCAAGCATAAACTGGAAGATGTTTAAATTTTTTTTTAAAAAAAGCATATTCTAAGATGGTTACAAGAAAAACAGTCTTAGAATATCACATTCTAATATAGTTCTTCCTAAAATCCGTCTTAGAAATACTGTATTTTTTTATAAAAAAAAGAGTTTCTAAGATGGTTTTTGAGAAAACTGTCTTAGTATCTCAACATTCTAAGATAGTTATAGGGAAAACCGTCTTAGAATTTGATATTCTAAGACAGTTTTCGCCTAAAACCATCTTAAAAGCCATTAGACAAAAAAAATTAAAACATGAAATCTAAGACGGTTTTAGGGTAAAACCATCTTAGAATGTGGTCATTCTAAGACGGTTAAAAAGGAGTTTTTACAAAAATAAAAAAAAAAAGTCTGGAATATAGTTCAGTTGGTAAAACTTAACCCAGATCTATCTTTATGTTATCAGGGGACTAATTTTATGTTATTTTCCTCATGTCTCTTTTCCACACCTTTTCCTCTCGTCTTTCTTTTAAATCCTCTCAACCTTCATCTTCTTTTAATCCTTCCCAAACAGAAAATGCTTTAATCAAATCAAACCGTAATATTTTCAAAGAAGAGGTCTCTTTTGAAGATATTAATCAGGATTTGGATGACTGGAATGTAATATCTTGAACTTTAAGTATGTGATTAACCCAGGATTAAGCCTGGATTAAGCCTTGTGATTAGGATCTATGATCATGGATTAGAATCCTTGAGAAAGGAGGCTTAAATGAAAGCAAAAGGCTGATTCAGGTATCTCGCGCGATCCGCGTGGGATTCGGCGCGAGATGCATAACCAGGTATCTCGTGTGAGAGATGTTCCTATATATTCAGAGGAAGCCTCCGCTAGGTTTATACAGGCAGGAGATGTTCCTGGTATATAGAGGTAGCCTCCCTGGGTGGAGATGTTCCTATATACTTAGATGAAGCCTCTGCGTGACAGTTATGGATGTGATGCATGGTTGTATGCCATGATTATACTATAGTTTTGGTAGATGGATGTGTATTGATGTACACTGATGATGATGGTTTGAGTGTTTCACTGCTGTGATTATGTTACATACATATATATGTGTGGTTGTCAGTGAACCAGGGGAAGGAAATACCTTCAAGGGCCCTGAGTTTACTAAGATTTTATATCTCACCCCGTTTGTGGGACTTATGTTGCAGGTGATTCCTCAGGAGGAGCAGATAGATCCCAAGGCAAGAAGCCTATACAGGGATAGCTGCTGTTTGTACACCTTAGGCTAGATGATATGAGCATGTGGCTCTGGTGTTTTGTACTTAGCCTTTGGTTTTGATTTTTGTTATACCCTGAGGGGATATTTGTACAGTTTTGTATCGAAACAGAGATATATGTATATTCACCATATTATATGTACAGTGTATATGATGATGACATTTGTTGATGTCACTTTTAGTATGTGCTTCCAAACTACTTAAACTCTGATTGATTATCTGCCTGTTTGTGGTTATGCTTGGTAATGACCCTCATTGAGAAGGGGGCGTTACATGGAAGGTCCCCAGGATTCTGGAAAACAAACTTTACAAACCTGACGAAAAATATTCTTGTAAATCTGATTTCATAATCTGAACTGTTGAGACTAACATCCATCTTAAATCTAATTTTGATGAAATCAAACTTCTTTGAAACAACTCTTTAAAACTTCATAAACAAAAATATAGCTTTTTGCACATTGGATGTGTTCAAGTTGCTGCCAAACCTTTAGGTATAAAAGGATTAAACACCTCAATTCTTTTATGCTTAAGAGACTCTCATCACAAATCAGTTCACAGACTCCATTCTAGGCACCGTAGAAACCAGCCTTAGTAATGGATCAATCTACTTCAATTGTTATCCTAATAGGACTATCAGCCTTGAGGATGTCGACATTCTAGATGTCTTAACCTTAGATGTCCAGCTTTATGGTCTTGATATGAAGGCTGGATCTATTCCAGTAAATATCATCTATCGAGTTCAATACAAGGTAATGAACTCATGCATGTTTAAAGTCCTCAAACCTAGGAAGACTAGAGCAACTACTTTGTTTCTCACAGACACAACCAAAGCCAAGGTTGTTATCCCAAAAGTCATCAAGTGGGAAGACATCAACTTCCCTCAGACTTGGGCCTTGGATAGAATAGCCCCAGCCAAACCCACAACCACACCTAGCTTTGAGTCTGTCAAACAGTATGACTCTGGAAGGGTAGAGATCACCTTTAACAGGTCCAACTCCTTCAATACTGCTAGATCATCCTTTACTAGATATTCTAGATTTGAAATGTTTGGATCGGTTTTCTCTAGGAAATCATTTTCTGCTGCTCCAAGTGGAAGTAGTAGGAGGATTAAGCTTTAGGGTGTAGAAACCTTATCTTCGATTCCTCAACTTGTTTATCAGCAGGAAACTCCCGAAGAAGAGTCTATATCTATCCCCTCTCCAACCTTTTCATCTATGCAGGATTATGAAGTTATCCATGATTAATAAGACCAACATAGATTATGAAGCCCTTAAGCTAGACTTCGACTTTGAGGAAATGACTCCTCAAAGAGAGTGGTTCCTTAGCCATTATAGGGATAATAGTAAAGACCAGATTAGGGAAGAGTATTATTCTTTCCTTAAACACGTAGACACCTAAATTTTTTTCTTCGATTGGTTTCAATCTTATGCAGCCTACCGTAAGATAGATTACCCTTTCTTAGAACCAAATACCATTAGTGGCATTACTAAGTATGACCTTAAAGATGGCCAGATCATTAGATCTCATTTTCCTCCATCAACCAAGTTTATTCTTCCAAACATTAGAAATGAAAAGCATGGTCTCATTTATGCCTCACCTTTTGAGTCTAGGGATGAGTCTGAACCCATAACCGCAAAAAGACATCAAGAGTCTTATGGAACAATCCAACTGCACCAACAAGTACCTCCAGTCCATAGGGGGAAAATTAGGAGAAAAACCAAGTCATAGTTCAGAAGCTAGCACCTCTTCTTCTAAGACCATTCAGACCCCAATCTTTAAACCCTTTAGGATGTCTGATAAGCTTAAGAAAGAGTTTGCTAAACTTAAATCTTTTAATCAACCTCCTAGTCAGCTTTCAGATGAGTCTAAGGAAAAACTTGAAGGATTAACTTCCATTATCATTCAAGATACTCCTCAGACTTCCCAATAAGCCCATTCCAGACCAACCCTAACTAGAGCTAGATTTAGGCATGAAGCCTAAAAGGACAAAGATAAGGAAATCAATGTCCTTAACCAAGCTGAGTCAGAGATTGGTCACTCTGATTCTGATAGGTCTGTTCAAATTAATCCCATTAGGAATCAGCCCAATTGGAAGCAACCCTCTAAGCTGTATTACAATAGGGCAACCGCTCTTGATCTTCTCCTAAAAGAAAGGGAACATTACAAATCCTTTAATGCCAACCATATCTATGAGTAAAACATAGATGGTAAAATCGAGTACCAAATCCACAACATCCTCCAGCAGATGACCATCGTTGCTACTGCCTATGATACATGCCTTAACTGCATGGAAGCAGATGTTGTAAACATCTTACTTTTTGGATTTACTGGACAATTAAAAGGCTGGTGGGATAACTACTTGTCCGAGGAGCATAAAATTATCATCCAAAGCGCTGTCAAAATGGAAAATGATGGCATTATCTTAACCCAAGATGACAAACCTATCCCTGATTTTGTCAATCCGTTAATCTTTACCATTGTTCAACATTTTATAAGTGTTGGATATAGGGGGAGTATTATGAAGAATGGAAGAATATGATTCAAGATTGGTTTTGAGTTTTCAACATGCTTGGATGCCTTGAAGTTGTAATTGATTCAAGTGTAAGAGAAAGGCTAATCTGGTGATCCATGGTTTGCATTCATTCATTCATTCATGAGTTTTCAAATAAAATAACAAAGATTTTATAATTTGGTTAAGGTTTCAATCTAAGTGAAAGGTTTTTGGAAAAATGCTATTTTCATTGGATTAATCGATTACTTAAGGTTGTAATCGATTAATATGTTCTTCATTCAATCTGGAAAATCTTTTATGAACATTGTAATCGATTACCTATCGGAATAATCAATTATTTGATCCTTATTTAAAAAAAATTGCTTTGTTAATGAATTTAATCGATTACTTAAGGGTTGTAATCGATTACTTAGTTAATCATGTTTTTAAGCCTTGCTGTGATAGTCAATTACCGCATATTGTAATCGATTACTCAGGCTGTTTGAGAAAAATTACTTTGCTATTTTAATCGATTACCAAGGATTGTAATCGATTACATGTATACTTTGAAAATATATGTCTTCTGCTTTAATCGATTATTAAATATTTTAATCGATTACACAATGTTATTTGTAAAACTAAGACTTTCTGTTTTAATCGATTATTGCTCGGGATAATCGATTATTTTGCTCGTTACAAATCCCAGAATTAGTCTTGATAATCGATTACCTGGTTATTATAATCGATTACATAAGAATAATAATCGATTATTAGGCATCTTTAATCGATTACAGTTAGTTACAAATTCTGTTATAAATAGGATTGGAGGCTGAGCTTATTTCACAACTTGATCATTCGTATTTCTGATACACAAGTCTCTCAAGCAATTCCTAAGTGATTTTCTAAGTGTTTTTACTTCTTGCTTCATTCAAAACATCAATGGATCTTTGAATGATTCTTGAGCAAGATTATTTTCAAGAATAAGGAGAAGTGTGTTCTGAGTTTGATTTCTTCTCAACCTGATTTGGTAATTCATTTGCATTCATTCATTGGATCATCAGGTTATCTCTCTCCTTAATTGTTGTGTGTAAAATTCGTTCTGAATTTCTGTGTAAGAATGTTATTGTAAAGTGGGTTCTTGCTTGTATCTAGAGAAAGGTTCTCTAGTGTAAAGAATAGAGTAGTGTTCTCTGGTTCTTTGTCTCCTAAAATCTAATAGTGTTTTAGATTTCTAATCTTTATCTAGGGTTGATAAATGGGAGATGTTGTAATAGCATGTAAGGACAGAAATTTTATGATAGTGGAACTCTGACCTAGTATTGGTTGGAAGAAACTGGATGTAGTTTCAAGTTTTGCTATGACATTTTTATCTTTCACCAATTCACAAAAAATTAAATTTAATCCTAGTTTCTCTCATTCTTCATAATTAAATTTAAATTTTAACACAAATATGATGACCTAAAATCTTATATTTTTCTTAGAAGCATAAAAGACTTCAACATAACAGGGTGTGCTAGAGAAATGAACCATTCCTTATTACTGCATCTCAAAATCCCCCCCTCTCTTTAAAGAGGAAAACTGGCTAGAAAGAACCATCAGACACACAAAAAAAGGAAAGTACAACTGGAAACTAACCTCTTATTTGAGTTTCTTGATTACTTAATTTTCATTGCTTGTAACTTTACATTCTTCCTTATCTACTGGCAAGTTTGAATTGCTAGTAAATGACAAAGGAATATGTACAAATATTTGAATTGGTGAAGAGAGGTATTTAGTGGAACATTAATTACTTACCCAGTTTGCTTGTTTTTTTCTAGCAGCAAGTCATTCAAGACTTGACATCTTCGAACTTTCCATTGTAACTTGAACCTAAGATTGCAGCAACACAAATAATGTTTTCATCAACCAGTTCAACAACTTTGGCAGGGTCCAACACTTACTAACCTTAATTAAATTGCTCCTTCAAATGATATTTTACTTGACCAATATACTTTAGTCAAAGAACTATGAAAGCTTTTGCCATTGGAACTCCTCCTTTTGGTTTAGAAACACCTCAATAGGAGTACACAATGTTTTGAGAAGAAAAAAGTGAATAATACTATTTGATACCTCAGATAGAAATATAAGTTTAATGAGTGAGTAATCTTGATAGTTTAAAGAACCTGCATTGATTAAATATTAGTTTTGATTACAACATTATGTAAGTCAGTCCCTAATATAATTAGTTCATATGCATATATGAACAGTTTTCAGTTGTCAACTGTCACAACCCACAGGGAAACCTGTGAACAGAAAAACTAGGTATACTTTTGTTGGTAAGGAAACTTTGGCTACATGGGAATTGGCTTAAAACACTATCTACGTGGCGTGTGCATCCCCTTCTCACTTTTAGTTATTACTAGCATCGTGTCTTTCATATATTTTACTGTCATAGGAAAGACTATGCTGCTTCTACTATTCCGTAACAGCTGCACCAAAAGAAATTGCTAGAAGTATAAGTAGTCAAACAAAGCACATGCAACACATCACAAATAAGTATTCATTGAGTAAACCTCACTGTTAGTATCTAATATGCTTTTGTCATTTTAGTCCCTTCACTAAAACTTCAATTTAGATCCAAAATTTGGAACACAAAATTCAACTTAATCCTTGTCCATAAAAATGTAAGGTCTACTAATATCTCCATCATTGAGGATAACAGAAGAGAAACCACTGGCAGTGGACCAATTTCTATCTCTTTCTCGAGGTTCTCATTAAAGGATACATAAGTGGTGTAACCACACTTGTACCTAAATCATTTTATTTAACAAATTAGTAATAAACCAAGTTGAGTGATCACCAATTAGTAATAAAACCTAAAGTTAAATAACAACAAAGTATGATAGTGTTCATAGAACAAAGCATTATCAATGTGCATTGTGTTGAGATAAACTTCATTCAACCAGATGACAGTTTTCTGCGGAATCCAAAGACGGCGCAAGGGTTTCCTCAAGCAAGCAGTAAGGGAGGCAATATCAGCCCTAATTGATTTCAGTAACAGAGTCCACTTCTCTAAACGTTTCTCAATGGAAGTTGTTTCAGTTTGGGAAACCCACAGGGGAAGTGCAAGGAACAATCCCATTCAAGAGGACATTCATTAGAATCCTATTGTATTTATGAAGACAAAGCAATGAATGAATGAGATAATATATGAATTTAAATGAAAAATTAGAATGAAGAGTGTTACACGAAAGTCCTTAATGGCACGATTCAGTATAGAGGCACAAAAGGGTATAATTTTAGATGCTATAAGGGAAGTACTTTCCTCTTCGAGTGGAATCGACGATGATGCAACCACCCTTTTGTCCTACCTATCTAGATGAAAATCCATGAGAAAGGTTGCGTCTTTGACGAATAAGAGAGAGAGAGAGAGAGAGAGAGATAGCATACCAGCGAGTAGGGCAATGTGGAGGTTGAGGCTAGTATTGGTGAAGAAGCAGTTGTTAGTGTGGTCGTCGATGGACTTGAAGTAGCAGGAGGAGTGGAAGACAGTGGGGCGAGAGTACCAAAGGCCGTAACAGAGGTTGGCGAGGAGAGGGAGCTAAGGCCATAGAACAGAGATCTCGGAGACAAGGATGAAGTCTTGGTAGATGGATCTCGGTGTTGTACAAACTGTCCTCGACCTTGGATGGGGCCTCGTCGTTGGAATTTATGAGTTCTTCAAACTCCTTCGAGTTGCTTAGATTATTGGTCCCTATTGCTATTGCTAGCTCCCTCCCTACCAGCATCTTCAGCTGCTCCACCTTTGAATGTATGAGAAGAAGAAAAAGAGACTGAAAGAAAGCTGCAACAATGCATAAGGGTTTGAGGAGAGAGAGGAGATTGGAATCCTAATGGTTTGAGGAGAGATAGTGACGGAGACTGCAATTAATAAGAGCGCAAAATAGTTATGAATTTCAAAGATGGTTTTATTATAACCGTCTTTGTATACTTCATTTTTAAGACAATTTTAATAAAACTGTCTTTGAATACACCATATCTAAGATGATTATTACAAAACTGTTGTTGTATATCTTCTATTATTTACAAAAGTGCCACCGCCTAACATTCGAAGATGGTTTTCTGGGAACCGTCTTAGAATGTGCGACATTAAAAAGGTATTTTGTAATTGTGATATCAAGAAATTCACAACACACCCAAATCAATCGAGAGATCCAATAAAAAAAATTCCACAACCAATGAGAACAACATAAAGAAAGAAACAAATTAAAAGAGATTGTTGTAAGAATCACTGAATCTGCAACAACAAAATCCATTCTTTCACACAATGAACAAGTAATCACCCTTCACTCCACCCAAAGTCGCTTTTGGTGACAATTAGTTTAGCTTTTAGTGGTAATATAAATAGGCACCAAAACACTTGCAGACAGTGAGATTACAGCTGGCGTATCCAGGTCTGTAAAAGTATTATCGACATTTATTGCAAATGCTGTAAGGCTCTTGTATTTTCGGCAAAACCAAGTAACTTTAGTGGCAATACTTGCAGCAATTTAGATGGCCACTAAACGTATTTATCTAACTCTCACTTGCACCCTTCGATGTCCTTTATTGTTACCAGCAAAAGCCAAATTATTACTGTTGCTTTAGTATATTTAGCCACCAACCAAATTATTACTATTACTTGTACAGTCTTTCTAATAACATACTCATTGTTAAGGGAAAAAACTTCAATTAAATAAAATTAACAGCAGTCTAAGCATACATAATTTTTCCTAAGTAATGCATGAACATCCAGACCTTGCCAACATACCAAAATGTTTAATGTCAATCCTATAAGCAATAGTAATAATGTAATATGTACTAAAGATAGGATCAACAACTCAAAAGTACAAATTAGTGAAGAATAAAGTTGAACGAGCCTCCATTGATCCACACATTGAGTTTATCAAGACAACTCTCCACAATTCAATTCTAGGTCCTTTCTTACCTTCAAAAATTTTGTCAAGACTCCCAATTCTTTTTGAACAGCTGATTGAAATGTGGTTATTCTAATTGTAGTTCTAAGCTGCAGCTACATTAATCTGTCAGCAAAGTTCATTATATGAAAATTGATTTAATACACCAAATCGGAAAGAGGTTCCCATATAATTTGTTAGTCTTCTAAAATTCATCATAATGAAATCCTGGAAAGTTGACAAAGAAATAAAATGTTTTTGAGAGGAAAATGCTTAATTATATAAGACAGACGATAGAATATGGCAAGAGGAGAAGAAAAACACTCGATAAAAAGTGATTATAGAGTTAAAAATAATAAGAAGCAAGAAACTTGGATAGCCAGCAACCGTAATGACAAAGTCACCATATTACTATTAAGATTTGATATGATTTGCTTGCAAAGACATGGACATTCAGCAATCAACAAATCAGGACTCAAAAGAGCAGACAAATGGTCTAACAAAATCAACGATTGGGCCCCAAATTTTACGAAACTAAGCTTAAAGTTTAATCATCACTGAGAGAAGTCATTTGGCACAATAAATGAAAAACTGAAAAGTTATGAGTCAGTCTGTTTACAGTTGAAACCTTTTCTTATTTAAGGTTTTCATGACAATATTTTTGTAATAAAAGTTAGGGTGATATGATATACAAATATAGAGGATCACCTTAAAGTGCAAGAACATTTTGGAAACCATTAGACTTGGTGTGAACCAGCGTAGTAGGAATACAAGATTGTCCCTGGCTTAAGAAATAAAAAACACTACTTCAGATGAGAAACTATGCATGTAAACAGTTATGAGTTCACTGAAATTCTTCACATTATCAATATTGATCCCCTGTTGAATCATAATTTAGAATAAATAGTAAGGAGTAACCTTGGTGGTGTTCATATAAGAGCTGAACGAACATGGAAAAACAATATCTGCTTCTAATTCAACTAACCAAATGAATAGTTACAGACCAACATACACTCTAATAAATTGACAACCAAATTGAAAAAAGAAACTAAAATTTGTCAAAAACATATTAAAATTTTGCTAATTGATTGTTACACTTGAATATCTGAATTGTATATTCTCAATGCCTTGAAGAGAATGTCCCCTTGGCTGTTTAATGTTTAATGACAACAATAATCTAATCCCTTAATTGTAGGGATAACAATCAAGCTAAATCAATTACATAAAAATAGTAACTAGGAAACTAAATCAATAACGTAAATAAGGAAACAATCCTTATGCAAACAAGGAGATAGTCATATCAGAATTATATCTCAACACTACCCCTCAAGCTGCAGCGTGTAGATCATATGCATCCAACTTGGAACAAATGTAGGATGTCCTGGACTCTTTAAGTGGCTTGGTAAACGGGACATTAGTGCACCTGGGACATAGATGAGGCCAATATATCTGGGACAAAGACAAGGGTTAGTACATCTGAGACACAAACAAGGACCAGTGCAACTGGGACAAAGACAAGGGACAGTGCAACTGAGACAAAGACAATGGCCAGTGCATCTGGGACAAAGACAAGGATCGGTGCAACTGGGACAAACAAAGATAAGGGTCAATGCAACTAGGACAAACAAAAACAAGGCCAGTGCAACTGGGACAAACAAAGACAAGGGCCAGTGCATTTGGGACAAAGACAAGGGCCAGTGCATTTGGGACAAAGACAAGAGTCAGTACAACTGGGACAAAGACAATGGTCAGTGCAATTGAAACAAAGACACGGGTCAGTGCATCTGGGACAAAGACAAGGGACATCGAGTATAAAAGTCCACTAGAATGTGGAAATAGGTAGCCAGAAGAAGGGAGACAAACAAAGAGCAATGTTTCCAGCAGAGTGAACAATGATTCTGGTGTTGTGAACAATGTTTCCGACAGAGTGAACAATGTTCCTGACGAGTGAACAATGATTCTGTCAGCATGAACAATGATTCCAGTGTTGTGAACATTGTTTTCGACAAAGTGAACAATAATGAACTATGATTCAATAGAGTGAACAATATTTTTCGACGAGTGAACAATATTTTTTATTATGTGGCAAAAACAAATGGAAAACAAGCAAGGGGGTCCACTAGGAACAATCGGTCCCCGGTGGAGCACAATCCCTTATTATTCCTTAATCTGGGCTTTGATACCAACTTGAATATCTGAATTATATATTCTCAATGCCTTGAAGAGAATATCCCCTTGACTGTCTATTTATAATAATCAATGTTTAATTACAATAATAATCCAATCCCTTAATTGTAAGGATAACAATCAAGCTAAATCAATTACATAAAAATAGTAGCTAGGAAACTAAATCAATAACATAAATAAGAAATCAATCCTTATGCAAACAAGGAAACAATCATATCAGAATTATATCTCAACTAATAATCCCTTAATTGTTGGGATAACAATCAAGCTAAATAAATTACATAAAATAGTAATTAGGAAACTAAATCAATAACATAAATAAGGAACAATCCTTATGCAAACAAGGAAACAATGATATCATAATTATATCTCAACAGTTACAATATTTATCTCTTAGTTACAAGGAAACAGTGATATCATAATTACATCTCAACAGTTACAATATGTATATCTTAGTTACATTTACAGAACTAGTAGCATACATATTGATTATTGTTCCTTACAGAACTAGTAGCATACATATCATTCTTGTTCCTGCTAATTGATAGTACATTAGTTACATTTACAGAACTACTAGCATACATATCATTGCATTGTGTAGCGTTCTTGTTTTGTCTCTGCACCTGCAATGTAAACACATTGATATTATAACTAAGAGGCTAAAACATTTGGATAAGCAAGTATCAAAAAACAAACATAAGAACATTAAGAAAATTTCTAAAATCCTTAGAAATCAATAAAATCATAGAATCACGAATCCACGGAATGTGAAGTGACTGAGAATGAACCATTGAATAACCTAGCTTCCATTTGGCTAAAATATTTTAATCACTATAAAAACAAACTGCTACCAAAACTTACTGAGAATGGATCGCTAACGAGATTACAGAAGTGAACATGAATGCGAAATGGAAACCGCCATCAATTGAAGCTCAAACTCAGTGATTACAAGTTGAAATCGTTCAAAGAGAAATTCATATTGTGAAAATTACCTTGTGATTCTAACAAAGGATTCATATTCAGTGCTTGAAGCTCACCTTTGAGGAGGGAGAGAGAGAGAGAGAGAGAGAGAGAACGTGTAGATCGGAGAGATCGAGGAAGTAGAGAGATTGCATGCAGATCAAGAAAAGTGAGGTTGGAAGCTAGGTTTTCAGCGTGATGGATGAGATCGTCGTAGGAGAAGCGTTGGTCGGTGGGGGCATCGATGAAGACGGTGACTAGTTTGGGCAAGTTACGGCGGAGGCAGGAGGTGGAGTGGCTTGAGGTTATGGAGGGTTATGGAAGTGACAGAAAGAGAAACGTGAGAGTGGGAGAATGAGTTTTTTTGAATAAAAAGATTAAAATTAAAGCTGAGAGAGAGGATGCATAAACTGGAGAAATGAAAAATAAAAATAGCGCAAATAAAAATCACATAAGTGAATGCGGTAATTTGTTGTGAAAATAAATTGTTTACCAACCATTAATGTAATTGACAGTAAATACTAGTATTTGTTGACCTAAATTTATTATATCTTAAAACATGTAAGTTAGATAGAAAGCATTTATTCACTACTACAAACAGCACTTTCTACATCGGTTATTTCACACATTCTATGTCGATTCCAGAATCGTCTTTGTAGTCAGCGTCGTTGAAAGGTAAGCCATACTACAACGGTTATTGAACCGTCTTAGAAAGTAAAATTCTAAGACGGTTGTTAGCCTAGAACCGTCTTAGAAAGTCCCATTCAGAGACGATTGATATCTTATAATCGTCTTAGAAGTGTACTTTCTAAGACGGTTTTTCAAATAACCGTCTTAGAATTTTTTTAAATAAAAAAATTAATGATTCTAAGACGGTTTTTGTTCAAAGACAGTTTTCCAGATAACTGTCTTAGAATGTCATTTTCTGAAAATAAAAAAAAAATTAGAGGATTCTAAGACGGTTTTTTTAAGCAAAAATCGTCTTAGAAATTTACTATTATTATTATAATAATAATAATATTTGTATAAACAAAAATACACTCAACACACAACTCACAAGACAGAAAAAGGCATAAAATACTAGCATTCATAAATACACGCACCACCAACAGATATAACTCACAAGACCAGAAAATCAAATACAAAATTTTTATTCAATGAATATTATTTCAAAGCACTTTCTGTCCTATATACTGATCTAATAACAGCTAAAATAATATAACATAACAACAAAGCAGCTAAATACATTTATTTCTTGCTACTGGGAATGTTCTTAAAATAATCTAACCCAAATGCAAACTGCAAAAAGTAAAAATTAAACAAATAAAAAACCACAAAAACCAAATTTTGATTATCAAATGGGATCATATTTCTCAACCAATCTTGAAATGGACTCGTTCCAATCCTAATCAAATTGTGTGCATATTTATAAAATTATGATACATATTATTTTAATTTAAGTTTATTAGATTTGGTTTACTTTTAAGTTTCTCTATGTACTGTTTTCTATCATATAAAATGTGTTTTTTTACTCAAAATTTAAGGCTAAATTAATTATTAAGTCTCTCAACTATTTGGGAATTTCTAATTAAACTAATATTTGTAATTGGGTCTTTGATGTAAAATTTTTGTAATTGGATCCCTAGATTTATTTTGTAGCAGCTTGAAATTCCAGAAAATGATAATTTGCAGTAATTTTAAAAGCATTGAGGACTTAATTTGCAAGATCAAGAACCTAATTAAGAATTCTCAAATAGTTTAGAAATATTTTAATTAATTCAACGAAAAAATAATTATAAAATTAAAGAGTGAAGAGTTAATATAGTAAATTTTATTTACCGCCTTCTAACCAATTTATTAAAAACATAGATATAAAACATGAACCATAAAGAAAATATTCAAATTAATACAAACTATACCGCAATGTGTGAAAGAAAGGGCAGTTCATTATAATATAAAAATGTGAAACAAATAGCCTTGTGAAATAGACTAATCTAATTTATATATTACTTAATATGAATTTTAATTATAATATAGTTGAAATTTTAAAATTATTTATTTATTATTTAGATTTAAATTATGTAAAAATAAACATTTATGATATATAATCTATAAACTAAAATACTAATTTATATATACATTAGAGTAAAATTATAGTAATACCTCCTAAAGTTTTATTAAATTACACATAATTTCATATTTTTATTTTCTTATATTAACTTCTATTTAAGTTAAAAAAATATTATACTAATATTTTTTTATATGCTATTTGAAATAAAAAGTAATAGTTAGGAGACATCCTATGATCCTATTATCAGAGAAGAAAAAATAACTGTTAGGAGACATCCTATGATCCTAGAAAATAGGAATAAGTTAATCATCCCTTAATTTACCCTTATCTAGATAAATAGAAATAACTAATAAGTTAGCTATCTTTTTATTTATCTTTATCTAGAAATAAGAAACTTTATCCTTGTTTGTCTTTTTCTTTTTTTATTATTTATCCATATCTTAAGGAAAATAGATTAATTAGAGGGGTGTTATGGGCCAGTTAGATTGAATTATGTGCATTTATATACTTCAAGGTCCCTATAAGTTGTGCTATGGCATGCACGTGACATCCCTAGTAATTAAGAGTTACCAATGTAATTATAAAATAACATAAATAAATGGAATGGATATAGGAAGGGAAGAAGGAACAAATTAGATTCCATTTCAGGTTTATTTTATTGAATAATATAAGACAAAATTGGTTAGGTTGTACTCATTTGGATTAAATTAATACTATTAGACTATATAACAAATTCTCAGATTATTTAACAACAATAATTCAAGATCACAGCTGTACAATTATGGAGCGAAAAATCTAACCTCAAAGAGAGAGAGAGAGAGAGTGTTGCCAAATATGAAATCAACAGAGCCTTCAATGTAGCAATCCTTATAGTAATGCCTACCAATATGATCATAGAGTGTGTCCTGTGCTCCTAAGAATTTGCAGCCTAGGAATACTGCTGTGTCTGCTGAAATTCTCAATGCCACTCCCTGCTTTCCAACTGCTCTTGGTGCTGGAATTGGGGCAATGTTCTGCATGCAATTTGCACATTTATATTTGCTTGTAAAACGCACAGATAGAGCAAGTTTGTATTGGAGCTTGTCACTTACTTTGAATGTGATGTTATTGGCTATGAAATAAGGTGAATTCACAGAAAAAGTTGCAGAACCATAAGTTCCTAATGGTTGGCTTTGAGCAGTGTCACCCCATTGAACAATGGTCTTATCTGCACCTTCTCCTTGTAATGAAGGATTTGAAAGGAGAAATGTTAACTTTCTCCCTGTATAATTAAAGAAAAAAACACAAAAAGAAGATATTTTCAGTTAAATGTAATTCACAATTTGCTAGCAATAAAACAAGAAGAAAACTTGCAAGTTGTGAAATAAGAATATAAAAAGAGGACAAATGTGAAAGAAAGGACAGTTCATTAGGTGCAAAGTCTTCTGTAGTCAAAGAGGCAAAGAGCAATTCTCAGGGCATTAGAATCACAAGGAAAAAGACACCCAAGGATGTCAACCTTCCTTTGTTTTCTGCTTCCCTTTAATGGATTTGCTTCCATAGGGTGAGGTTGCCATCTACTTGGAAAAGCCCAATTAAAAGAAACATCAGTTTATAATATGGCAGGCAGACCAAATCAGAAAGAACAATTAAAAAGAGTTGAACATCCAGAATAAAACTATACTGCATGGCATTGATCCATGCTTGCCTATCATCAGTGTTAAAATCATCACCAACACTAGCATTCTCTTGAATCTCTTCATCTTTATTCAACTCTTCGAGAAGGCTATCTTCAGGATTTCCAGATGAACTTGAATGTGCACCAGTCCCATCAGTCATCATGGTTAGTATGCACTTTATGGTATCTCTCCTTCCTCTAAAATAATCCCTTATGGGTTCACCAATTGCCTCAAGGAAAACACCTGCAGGGTCTATTGTCCTCAGTGCTTTGATAGTTGAAACATATTAGTGTAATATATCATTGGTTGATGCGCCTGCAATAAGCAAGCGATAATGCAGTGCTGAAATAAATGATTCCACCAACTTTGAATGTTGTCCAGTGCATTCAAGACACAATTTTAAGTCTTCAATTGCAAGAGAGCTTCCAATATTGGTAGAGAAAGGAAAATAAATTATCAGATGACGTGAAAACAACAAATGAGCCACAATCAAGCAAAGAATTAATTTATTATGACAAGTCAAATGGCACTAGTGCTTAATGTTGGAGTTTGAGAGTTATAGTTTCCCAAGGTTAAAGCATGCAACTGTGACAAGAAAGAGGTGATAATTCAAATTGAAGCTTCATTGTGGGTCATTATAAACAACATTTCCAGAAGAACATGTTAAATCCTAGCATAATTGTCAATCTCTCTACTATGGCTGGAAGCTGTAACCACTGAACATGTTTCAGTCAACGGTGTTGATCTAGCCGTTCAATTTGCTAAGACATAACATAGGGTAATTAATTTTCTAACAGAAAACTTGGAAGAAAAACAGAGAATTAAAAACAAAGTACCTCTCAGGATAATCAACAATTATCTTGAATAACTTGGCTATTCTTAAATCTTGTAGTGTTTCATATACAAAATATTCCAGCAGCAACTTCCATCTCACAAGCCCTTCAGAGGGAGTATCAATTCCAGGACAGCAAGAAGATGGTTGTGGTGCCAAAGGTGATTTCAGACCTGATGAAGTACTCTCATAACTAACGACATCACCAAGATAGACAAGAAGCGCATGTATGAAAAAACCAGGTATGAAACTTTGGCATATTAAAATGAAAGTTTACTCATTAATCATCAGAAATATATAAGTTATAACATAAAAGTAACGCTTCTAACAATACTTTCAGGTTCAAAAATTAGTCAGAAAGAAGACAAGCATGGCTAAAAAAGAACATTTTTAATCCCTGCTTCCTATGATACTCTTAAACAGAACACCCAAACACACCATCATACATTGATAGAGTTCACTCACTTCAACCCAAGTACACAACCATCCACCAAGTCAAAGAATCAAAGAGCAAACCTAAGGGTGTTCCAAACAAGCTGGACCCAGAACCTGACCCAGATTCTCATGCCCCGCAAACTTCAGGCCCCAACTTGGGCTCTTCCACCGAAGAATCCGGCAACGTCGCCACCTTACGCGGCTTCTTTGACAACAACTCCTTCTTAAAGAAAAAAAAACAGTATACAATAAAAAAAACCCTAAAAATTGAACAAGAAAAAAAAGGTTAACGATAACAAACCAGCATAAGCTTTCTTTAGTGTTTCAACCTGGAACGACATCTTCATCTGACGCTTGGGCTTGCTATGACCCTCACTTGAAATAGCGTCTTCATCCGTGTATGTCTCAAATGATTGTTCCATTCCAATGAATATTCACTAAATTGCAGCAAGCATAGGAAAAATTGGATAAATAATTTGTCAATGGGAATAAATTAAATTCAGAAACTACCAGGAAAACCATTCGCAAGGGCAATAACACAATGCAAAAATAATCATATAAATTTTCAAAGAAAAAACTTTCATTAGCAAAAATAATAATATAAATTCCGCAACCGGTGGTGGATACTCGATGTGATTCATCCGCGATTTGAGTGCGGAAACCATGCAATTGACGAAGTGTTGATCCAAATTCTGCGATAATCGGGTTAGGATCTCCGTCGCAGTGTCGAACCTGCCTTCTGAAATTGCGATCGCGGCCTCCGTTAGGGACTGTTTGGAACTGGTGGACTCTACGAAGGAGTTAGACGACGTCGTAGAGGAAGTGGGAGACGAAGACGCGGGTTTTCTGCGGAGTGCCTCACCAACCTCAACCCCTCCTCAATCGGTGGCACCCTCACGGCGGCGAAACTTCACGCTTTTAGTTTAGGGCTCTCTCTCTCATCTTTATACACTGTTGTGCTGTGAGTGTGAGTGGGTGAGAGACGAGGCTTTTAATTTGCCCTAGCTTCAACCAAAAAGAAAACACTGACGGGTTAAAAAAAAAACCGTACTTAAACACAACTTTCTAAGACGAGTTTTGTAAAATCGTCGTCGTTGAAATCACTAATATTACAAAATTGTCACCGCATTCAAATTGAAGACGGTTCTTCGATAACCGTCGTCGTTTAACTGTCGTAGAAGATGCTTTTTGTAGTAGTAATTAGAAAATAATTATTGGCACTATAAATTTGTTGGAAAAGGTCATTTTTGCGTTAATGCTTCTCGGCTGTCACCTTCATTGTCTTCATCATCATCCTCTCTTAATCATCTCTCGAATGTCACCATCGCATGTCGTCGGTTCCTCCATCACCTTCTCTGTCGTCTGCAGAGACTTGCCCTTGGAGAATTCACCCTTAAAGACTCCTAGTTTTGCGTTGAACGACATCGTGTTGGAGAACCAACGATGCATATGTGTGCTATATATTCAGATATTCAATGGTTCTTTCGAGGTATAGGACAAGAACTAAGTGTGGGAGAAAGAGAAAGAGTAAGCAACAAAAATACAGAGCTACATGTACTCAATTTTTAGTGGAAAGACATTTGACATGTGGGCTCCAATTTGTCCAACCCTAGATCTCAGCCAAAAAATGATTATAATTTTGTAATGATGAAAAATAGATAAAAAATAGATTTTTGTAAAAAAGATATTGTAAAAAGTACAAGAGAAATAAAAAGTCGTACACAATATAATTTTGCTTATTTCAATAATTTTTTTCTTTTTTTAATTCTTTAACCAATATTTCAAGAATATTAATTAACATTTACCTTTTATATAAGCCTTTCTAACTATATTCTCTTTCTCTTATCTTTATGTCACACTTATTTTAATGTTTTTATTAAATTATTAATTTTTATATTAAGATTTTTTCTCTCTTCAAATCTAAATGTACTTATGTTTTTTTTATAAGATGTATGAATAAAGATATATAAACACTTCTTTAACATTCTCTCTATTTCTCTCCATATATTTCTTGTTCTTATCCATTATATCACCTAACCTACACTTCTCTCCTATTTCTTTCTCTTATCAGTTGTTAAATAGATTTGTTGTGTCCACCAACACAAGCTACTCACTTTTTTAAATACATTTTGCCTCAAAACTTATGCTTTTATATATTTATCACTCTTATTGATTTACTTTTTTTTTCTTCTTTTTACTCTGTCCGTCTTTCCTTTCTAGCTACTTATACATCCAAATAGGGTATATGTATGTAGGTTTAGAATTTTCCTGCTTTTAACTCCTTTTGTTCATATAGTAATAAATTATTTTTGTTAATTAATTTTGAAGGAAATCTTATCTTGAAATTCATTTCCAAACCTAAGTACGTTAATATTAACTAAGTGTTGAACACTTCTGTCTTTTTTACCATTTTGGTGTAATTTTTTTAAGAAATATTACACGAATGGGTATTTTTCATAGGCGGACGGAGGGGGGCTAGGGTGGGCCACCGCCCCTCCTAAAATTTTATTAATATAAATTTTATTATTTATATATATATTAAAAATTAAAAATTAAAAAAAAAATTGACAATAAAAAAAGGTATGGTATTGTAAATGTGTGGGTCGAATGAAGGCCAACCCATAATCATTTCATCTTATATTATCTTTGGAGTTTAAAAATAGGATATAATATTTTTTAATATTGCATTAAAAAATAAGATAAAATATTTCTAAGATTACACTGCATAATATAATAGAATATCTTTAATATTACATTACATAATATAAAATATCTTTAAGATTGCATTGCATAATATGATAGAATATTTTTAGGATTGCATTCAAAAATTGATTAAAATCATATGCTTAAATTAGTTTAAATAGAAACATATTTTTGTGTTTATAGTATGCATTCCATTCCAAATAATATTAGAGTTTTAGAGAGTTTATGTTTGCATCATTGAGAGAATTGTTGTGAGATCATATAGAAGCGTTTGAAAAGTCTGATTTTTCAACTCTCCATCAGGATTTAAAGGTACCTATTTGCTTAAGGAATAGAAACCTAAATGTAACAATTTTATTGTATTCTTCTTCTTGACTTTAAAAGAGGTCGGGGCTGAAAAACTAAGATACCAGTTTTGTCTCTATTCTTAGTGAATTGAGACATGCGACTTCTGCCTGGGAAAGAAGGATACATGTTTGTCTCTGTTATTGGTGAATTGAGACTAGAGCTTTTTGCTGGGAAACAAGGATACCAGCTGGGATAATTGTTGTGTAAGGGTAGACTAGAAAACTAGGATACTAGGAACTCTTATACACTAAATGACATAATGGAGTTGTACATTGAATTGATTATCCAATTTGGACTCAGTGGTTTTTCATCCAATTGAGTTTTTCATGCTAAAATTGATTGTATTTTCTTTATCTCTTATCTCCATATTATTGCTTTGAGTATGATTTTAAATTATGAATTATTTTATTAAGACTCAAACTTTGTGAGCTTGTTCATCAATGCACCCTATTTGTAATTTGTCTGTTGTGAAGATAATCAAGATTATACTTCGAAATAGAATGAAAAATCAATTTCTTGATGATTATTTGATTACATACATTGAAAAGGAAATTGTTTTTGAGTTTCAACATGAATTCAATTATAAATGATTTTAACAATATGAAAACACTTAGAGTAAGAGTCAAATGAAGTGATCTTAATTTTTTTATATTAAATTTGTATTGTGTTCGGGATACTTTTATTCATGATATAATTTTTTCAATAAAATTTATGCTTCTGTCTGTCACTGGTATTTTTTAATTAATTATGAGAATAGATAAGCCTTTGAAATGTTTAAGGTGTCAAAATGAAGATATCATTGTGATAATTGTTCATATAGATAATAAAATATGTAAAATATTTTATAATATTTTATTTTCTTTTCATGCTTAATTAGTTAGTATATGTTATTTAAGTTGTATTAAAATTTACTCATTTATCGCTTTTTTATTAACATATTGTTTTTTCTTATATTTTTATAAATTAAGAAAATTCCAAATCATTTGTAACCTTATGCAAAAATAAAACTCATTTTAAATTAACAAAAATAAAAAATCCAAAATCATGACTTCAAAGACGATTTTCATTTAATATTATAAAATTACGTAAAATTTTCGATCTAAGCACGATTTCACTTTATTTATGTAAAAAAAAATTGTGTTCACAAGCACGATTTCTCCAGGAGTTCTTAAAAAAATGAAACTCATGTTTGCAAGCACGATTGCTGTACAAGTGATATCACCTTTGCAACAGCGACAATTTACCTATTATCGTAATTCAAAAGCTACAAATTTCAGTAATTTCTTGAAAAAATTACACGACATTCATAAAAAGGTGAACACTTTCATCAGCATTGCATCATCCATTCATTCGACACGTACTGAAGCAAGTGGCGGAGCCAAGATGAGATCACCTAAGATCATATTATTATTAAAAAATAAAATTTGTAGTTATTGAATAATGAATTTTTTAATAATTATATATATTTATATAATTAATTAGGATTAAAAATAAAATTTAATATTATTTAAAAATAAAATTTAATACTACTTAAAATTTGAGATGAGGTAAAAAATTTTACTGACTGAATCCTTAAATATCTGCCAACTAAACTAAGCCACGTTTTTTGTTTGAATTTCATGCAACAAATTAAAAGGTGTGATCACCAAGATCCTCCCTCATACTTCTGTGACGAAATGTATTTTCGGACAGTAGTAATATATGAATCATGTTTATTTTTAAATAATTCATTTTTTTCATTTTTTCTTATTATAGTATAAATCCTAATATATATATATATATATATATATATATATATATATATATTCTTTAAATGCTAGATAATATTTAGAGCGTTTATCAAACATTTTTCTTCTAACAATATTCCAAAAACTTGTAAATCTTGGACCATCTTCTCTTGCATGCATGCATTACACTCACGTGCGGAAAATATGATGCCTTTCTAAATAAGAGCTTATGCCATTCATTTGATTAATTCCCTGACTTTTTATGCTGCGCGACGTCATTTTATTCCATTAATTAATGTTTGTGTCAGAATCTTCGTCTCATTCTATTTGTAGTGTAGTTCCATTCATGCATATATATATATATATATATATATATATAGATAGATATAGATATTTACTGAATACGGTAGGTAGAGTTTTATATATATATATATATATATATATATATATATATAGATATAGATATTTACTGAATGCGGTAGGTAGAGTTTTTTATATGTACTGAGTACTGACTCATGAGTATGAAAATACAACTCATGGGTTTGTTGGGGTGAGTAATACCAGTAATGGCAAGGAATAAGGAAGAGAAGATCTTGAGAGCCATTTTTGCTTTGAATTGGTATTTGATTTGATACATGATTCATGTGGCACTCGCTATTAGGAGTTGCATAGAACTCATAATTAATAGCATTTGACCCTTATTACAGCACACATGCATACATACTTATATATTACAGCAATTAAATTAACATGGATAAAACACACATGATAATATAAGGCCACACACGTGACATTTATTCAAATAATAACTTTATTGATAACGCGGAATTAATGTCTAATAAGTTGCTTGGTTTCCACTGAAAGGGACTCGGACAGCTTCAACAAATGGCCTTCCTGTTTTTTCCATAGATTTCCTTTTCAAACGAAGCTGCTTCTCCTCATATAGTTTGTCAGCAAAGCTTCATCAAATTAAAAAATATTTAAGCATTTATATATATATAGTAAAAACATTTTGTTTCTTGAGAAGATCATGAGTGTACTCACCTTTCAAGAGCCTTGGCATTTGTTTGGTCAATTTCATAAGGCTCAAAAGTGTTCACATTAATTCTCTTAACCTTTTGTTGCAACAGATTATTTCCTACCGTTACAAGATTATCCAGGTTTGTTTGTGTAACGTCAGTCATGTCGCTCATGGATGGATTCAGGTCATACTCCTGCCAGTAATTATCATCAAGATTAATTCAATTAATCATTTCTTCCAACCCTAAATTCAAAATTAATTAATTTCGTAACCTAAAATTAATACATATACCTAAAGACAAATGCTAATGAGTAAAATTGGATTGTCTTTAATTTTTTTTACGTTTTTCTATAATTTTCATAATAAATATTTTATTCATTTAGTTTTCTTATAAATTTTATAATAAATATTTTTTCTTTTAATTTTTAACTAATATCTTAAAGACACTTATTAATAAAATCATACCTGAATTCGAAGGTAGTTCTCCAAAGGCATGAAACCCGGGAACACAGTGGCAAGGTAGTAAGGGACCATGTCTGTAGAAGAATGACCAGCAATATCTAAGAAAGGCGAATTGCCACTTAGTAGCTGTATAAGCCATTCCAGGGAACTCCAATGAGCAGCGGTTTCAGCATCGTACTTTTCCACAAGTTTTGTTTTTCCAGTTCCTACTGATAGCAACAGGATTTCGCTAACCTCCTCGTGTTGCATCACTTCACTGGCAGCAACCATCGCCTATAAAATTAAATTAAATTTGATGTCGAGAAACTTTTCATAGACTTATATATATGATTCATCACTTAAATTTCTATTCAGAATGCATGATGATCAAATACCTCTCTACCAAAATGAGTGATTATTTCTTGAAATTATAATAATTGAATATAAGTAATAATTACTGGATTATCAGCTGTCGTAGCACCATCAATCAAATTGAATTCAACATCATCATTCTTAAATTTGTAGGGTGGTAGAACAGTGGGTGCAGCCGAAGTCCCGATTATAATATCAGAGAGTTTGGCATTCAAGTAAGGATCTGTCTCGAGCTACATCATCAAAGTAGCACAAACAATGTTTAATAGTTAGCCTTAATTAGCCCAGTATAAGAGAAAATATAAGGAAGCTCAAATATAGGTTCTATTACAATGCAAACGATATGATAATTAACCTTATAGCTTGAGAATATAACTGGCTTGAGTTTCTTCAAATCGAAAGTTGGTATTACCACCTTCGTCAATGTTTGATTCAGTCGTGTTTCTTTCAATAGCTCGCCGGCTAAATTGTGTAAGTACACCCCATCAAACATGGGACCATTCCCAGGACTACATGATTCATCACAAAATTCCAAATGACTCAGCAAATTTAAGTTAAATTAAAGGAGAATTCAACCATTCAATTAAATTTCCCCCATGCAACTATACTTTCAAATTTAGAACTTTACTATTTTTTTTTTACCTATAATGATCTGACATGTTTAAAATAATATTTTCGAAAACTCAACTATATATATAAATGATGGGTAGTAGTATATTGATTCAATTTAACACAAATGCAAATATATATTTGATTGTTGATGTTCATAACATGCATATATACCTAGACTTGTTAAATATATGAGGGCCATTTTCATTGTAGAATTTTACGATTTCTGAGGGTGCTAAGAAAGGTTGTTGATTGGCGGCGGGGTCAGATGGATTTGAAGCTGTCAACAAAGCAGTCATGATCCCACCAGTACTAGTTCCTGCTATCACATCAAAATATTTTGCTAAAGATGCTTCTGGGTCCCTCGCCTGCAATTCAATTAACATATATCCTCTCAAAATACTGTTGAACTAATCCATTCAAAACTAATCAATGCACTTTTGAGTTTGTGAGGTAATTTTGAAAATAAAATATTTTATAATGAATGAGTTAGGAAGCTAGAACTAAATTAATTATAGCTTATTAATTTATAAACATTTGTTAATCTACACATTTATTTTTAGTGCGAATAAATTAATAAACTACATTATTAATGAGACAATATCTAATTACAATTTATTAGCACACACATATAAAAAAGAAGTGTATGTATGTTAATAAATGTTTATAGGATTTGTTAACATATATACTTGTTTTTTTTTATGAGTATGTTAATAATCTATAACTAAATTATGTAACTTAGTAACATGCATACTAAAAAATAAATACGTATATATTAGTAAATTCATATATATATATATATATATATATATAATATGATGCATGAATATTTGAACACCTTACGCTACAAATAGAGAAATAGATGAGTGAAAAGTAAAAATATAATATATGATATGATGTTCAAACAACAAGAAAAATAGAATAAAAGGATATAATATAGGCCCAATTTATTTCGAACTGTTGATAATTTTGAGAAACTAAATTCAAGTAATCTGGTTAATTAGGTTGGCCCAATCAATTCCACGTCGCTTTTATTGTCATCAAGCTTGGCTCCTCTCCGTAATCCATAATGTTCTTATAAATTCACAATTCGTAAGATTCTTATGGATTGACCAATCCATCTGGATCTTACATATTGTCAATCTGTATGAATCTCAGGAAGAATATTTTTTATTTTTTATTGTCTTTACTGGGTGTACGAAGGTATTTTTCTGAAACAGGAAGACAAATTCTCAACTTAATCCTATATATGGGCTATTTGAATGAGTCTATCAAGCTGGATTCAAATTTTTAACTTTAGGGTTCATACTGAATACGGTGGTTGAGGTGTTCCAATATAAATTACCTTCTATATGCATTTTTTTAAGAACCAATTAAATTCAAGAAATAGAGTATTGCTTCTTCCAAAAAAACAAGCAATAGATAGTTAAACTTTAATTTCATTAAAGTAATTTATCTTTCATACATTCTACACATCTATTGAATGATGTCAAGTTTAAAACAAATTCTTTCTCTTTTATTTGTTCATGAGTTCTTATTATAAAAACGAAAGATTAATTAACGAGACAAAAAAAAATAGCATATAATAACTACAATATATAGTATACAATAATAATGTGTGTGTATGTGTGCAATTGGATGTGTGTGGTATGCATCCAAAATTAATAATGTAGTTATAATGTTAAACCTTAAGAGCCTTGTCTAAGTGATCAAGAACTGTTGCTGGAATAATGCCTTTGATACCACCACCGTCAATGCTAAGAATGCTTATCTTCTTTCCATAGACAGGTGGTGATAGTTTTTGGGTACTGAATCCAGCAAAAAGTTGAGTAGCAAACACGAAAACTAAAAGAAGGAAATGAGCCATTAATGCTTTAGAAGAGAATATAGAAGTTGAAGGGTGTTAAAGAGAGAATATTGAACACCTTAATTGAGTATTGTTGCAAAAATATGTGAAGGGTATTTATAGACATTTCGTTGAGGATATGCTATGTAGCAAGTAATTTTATAATAATGGTTTTCATCATTGCTTACATAATGTACAGCCTTTGCATATTTTCAATGGTTTTAAGAAATAAAAGGTTAATTACAATAAAATACAGTTGATCTTCTTGTATATGAAGAATGTGTAAAACGTTTGTTCTCTCCGTTTTAAAATATACATTGCTTTAAGCCTTTAAGTATTTAATGATTGATAATTTTAGATGAAGAGAATAATAATAATAATGTTCTCATGAAACTCAGCTTCACCATCTTGGCATCTTGCAGGTCATTAATTTACCAATGCATGCCGCCTTAGCTCTAATACATGTCCATGAAAGCACCTTGATTCTTTAATTATCTCAACTGGTTTTTCAAACTCTAATAGTAGACAAAACATGGAGCATATAGTTTGCGAAGTGTCCACGCCCAATTAAATGCGAAGTCACTATTTTTTTTCCTATTTCAGAGATTACGAATATTTTTCAATCAATTGTATCATAAACTAATCCATCTTGTAATGTGTGATTGTCTCTTATCCAAATTTTTTTGACAGAAATAGAAAATTAAATATGAATTATCTATTAAAGTTAGATTAAGATTGTCACCCACGAAAATTATAATATTTGTAGTTTGTATAGAAAAAAAAATATTTCAATGAAGAATCAATAATATAAGCCACCTCATCCCGTATCCTTACGACATGCAATGAATCAAACCATTTTAGAAATAGTTAAAAACTGATCAATTCTTTAATTAATTCAAAGAATTTAGTTTGCAAATCAAATGAATTTAACTTGAGTTAAAATTTAATCTCATAAAATAAATAAGGTAAACTTAAACTATGCATAATTCAATTAGTTTCATTCATCTGTAATTGACTCTTTTAACCTTATGTGTGCAGTACAATGACAATTTCATTCTTATTTACATTTTAATGCCTAGCTAAAAGCAACTAGCCTGCAAGGGAGTTGAGCTACAATAAAGTGGTGATATTTCAATTGGACGTGAAACCAAGTCTCGCTGCAAGTTGCTTCTTCTATTAGTTTTCTTAGCAACTGGATTAGCACTTGGGTGAAAATTAGGATTGTAGAAAAAAATTCATATTCATAAAATAATTTATATTTAATCTAATTTAATCAACTTTAAATTCATTTAAATGGATTAGTTTTATATTTAAATCTAGTTTTTTGGATTTTAAATCCAATTCAATTAATTGGATATGGATTGGATTTTTGTTCGAATTTTTTATTTCAATACAATTTTTTGGACAATGACGATTAAGTTTTTCTGGCCAACTTTGTTATGAGCCATTTTTTGTCAATGTCGTCTAGAGTTATTTTGGTCGATGTCAACTAATGATGATTTTAAGCTGTCATCCGTTGAGCCTATTTTTTGATTAATGTTGGTAAGGTTTTTTTAGTCAACATTGATTGAAACTATTTTTTGGCCGATGACATCCAAAGTTTTTTTGACCGACATCAATCGAGACTATTTTTAATCAACGTCAGCTAGATTTTTTTAATGATGTCTATCGAGATTATTTTTTTATGGATGTCAAGCTAGCTTTTAATGGAGTTTTTTTCCCCTTTGGTTTATGAAATGAGTGATTTTATTTAATTCTTATAATTTCAATTGTTCAAATTAAATTGTCAAATTCAGTACCTAACACATTACGTGACATGAACTTCATTTATACACGTGAAAAATGAAAATTAAAAATATGTGTTTAAAAGAGTGGTTGAACTCGATACCTTATATTTTAATACCATATATACATAAAAAGCATTAGAACAACACTTGACTTATTTAATAAATGTATCAAAAATATATTATATATAACTTCAATTTGGGGAGAACAAAAAATTCACATACACGTTATACCAGCAAATAACTAATAATATAATAATATAAAACCAAATAAATAATAACATATAACCTATATTTTAGTACCATTATTCTTATTTCCAACCTTTTTTTGGCAGATTCTTAATTTCAAAGCAATCACTCCATATTAAATATTTTGTGATAAATTAATTTGTATTATTTTACTTTTATTTTTTTATTCGATAATTTAGCGACTGAAAACATATTACTATATTGATGTAATATTTTCTAAAAATTTTAAATTAAATAATGTTTTAGATATATCATGAAATTTTATTTTTTATTTTAAAATTAAAATATTTTTAATAAATCATAAAAATTAATAACAACCTTTTAATTTTTATATTTCACTAAAAATGACATCGATAATAATAATATTTTATTTCAGTTACTAAAAAATTCAACTCGCAATCATTTTAGTTAAACACGTTTCAATTTTAAAATTACATTTTAAAATCGAAAATTAGAGATTTACAACGACTCCAAAGGAAATTTTAAAACTATCAAAATTCAAACTTAACGGTGTCAGTTCCAAATTTAGACGGTGCCCTACCATTGTATAACCCCAGCATTTTTTTTTCCGGCAAATGCTATTATTGGTTGATTGATATCTTCCAAAATTATTATTATCCTCAGAGTTAGTTTTCCATGGGTTGTTTTTCAGATCTGATCCTATTTTGTTGGTTTGCAGTTGTGGTGATTTTTTTTTTTTAATTCCAGTGGGATATTCTGAGGTAGTAGTGGATGTGATAACTAGAGGCTAATGTTGGTAGGTGACATGGGGAACTCTTGGAACATCATGATTGCACTGTGAATATATATATATATATATATATATATATATATATATATATATATATATATATATATATATATTCACACAATAAGCAAACTTTCCTGTAAGGAATTAGGGCATTTTTTTGTAAACAATGTATGGTAGGACTATTTTGCAATTTTTAAAACTTGTAAAACCTGATATCTAGAAGGTCAGAAATTGGGCACACCGGTGTACCCAATTTTAAATAATTAACTTCGTCATCGTAGAATCTGTAATAAAGTTGTCCTGTGAAGGTTGCCAGTGCAGAGTGAAAAAAAAAAAAAGTTTAAATATTTTTTATTCATGTAATTTAACTTTTTTTTATTTTTATTTCTGAAAAAAATATTTTAATCATTTCAAAATATATTTATTTTATTTTTCGTCTTTATATTATTTTAGATAATATTTTTTCATTGTTTAAAGTGTTATCTAAAGTATTTTAAAAATAAAAAATAAAATAAATATATTTTATAAGGAATATAAAAAAATTACAAGGATGAAAAAAATAAAAAATATTAATTAAATTATAAGAATCGAAAATGTATTTAAAAAAAATAATGTAGTGAGAGAAGAGGTATTTGTCATGATTTTGAACACCTAATTTTGTTTGAATAAAAAAATAATTTAAAATGCTCTGAAAATAGTTAAATATAAAAAAATTACAAAAATATAATAAATAAAAATTGCATGAGAAGAAAATATATATTTTTGAAGACCCGAAGCCCCTTTTCGAAGTCAGATGTCAATATTTAACAGCTACTTTGTCATGGTGACAAACAATTTCCGTGCATGCAGAAACATTTAACACGATGGATGAGGGAAAACAAAGAGGTGAAGTAAAAATGGTAAAGTTGTAATTTCGTGATATACCCATGAAGCAATAGGATATATTAATAAAATATTTAATGACCGAGATTTAAGAAAGGTAATCGGATAATCAGGTTTTTTAATACATTTGTTTTTTCATTTTTCTGCTAATTCTTTTTCTTTTCCGTTTTGCCCTGGCTGCTCTTTTGTTGTTGAGCAAGAACATTATGATTCCAATACTCCTTTGGGTACCATGGAGTTAGTTAAGTCATATTCCAATGAATATCATAACCAAATTTTCTTAAACAGAAAAGAGAATCAATCTTTTCATTTCATAACAGTTTTTTTTTTTTTTTGAAAACAAACAAAATTTCTGATTGTTATTCCATATTTTTTTTTTCAAATATGCAACTGCAAATTCTCCCTCCCTAATTCTCTTGACGGTAACTCTCGTCCACAACCTTCTGGAAGATCTTAAAAAAATAGAAAGATGGAGATTGCAAATCTAAAAAAATAGAAGATTGCATATCTAGAAAATAAAATACTCCAATAATAGATCTTGATCTTGGTTTGGGTTGAGCCGGAGAGGAGGGCGCGGAGATGTTGAGTGTTGTCATCGTCGGTGAAAAAGTCATTGTCGTACTCGGAGAAGAAGAAGCTTCTATCTGGGGTTCTAGCCCGGAAAAGGATGGGGAAGGGGCGACGACAACGACAAAGAACATAGTTCGCGGAGGAGGACGAGGAAAATTCATGGAATGATATGCAAAAAAAATTCACGGAGAAAATAAAAGAAAAAGAGGAAAAAAGTTAAAACTAGCTTGTAATAATTATTATATTTTAATCATTTTAATATAATTTTTATTTTTTTTTCATCCAGTTGAAAATCTTTCATTGTCTATTATTTTAGAGGTATACAAATGAGGGATAGGAGGAAGTTAAACTTCACCTTAGAATTCATCCGTAAAAATATATCTTTCTGGAGATTTTGTGACAATCAGATCACGGAGGCACATTTCACATACTCTCTCACATATCACTCTCATTCACGTGATGCATGTATCTTCAGTCAAATGATTGTGTCACTATATATAAAAAAGAAAAAAAAGAATATTATGTCTCTTCTATTAGGATTTGAATTGTCATTAGATATAAAATAGATTATATTGAAAGAAAAATATTAATTTTGTGTATGTTCAAAATCTCTAATAAAAATTTATTATTATTACTTTTAACGAAAATAATTTCTTATCAATGTAATTGTTAAAAAAAATGTATAAGTACCTCGTTACAACTTACAAGTATAAATAGATGTAAACCCTGGCCTTTGACTACATCGAGTGTAGCAGAAAGAACCAACACGTAATATTTGTCCACCACAACATGCGATTAATTATAGATATACTGAATATATGTTCCAGCCATGTTCATTGAATAGCAAATGAAATTATGGGTATATTGACTATCAATTATAGAGTTTCTTTTCAATATAATCGCACTGTTCCCCTCCCCCACCCCCAATTAAGCTCTTCTATTATATAATACTATATAATATTTTAAAAGTATTTTAAATTAAATTTTGTGATTATTAATTTATACTGAATATAATCGCACTTCAATTTATACAAAATTTTAAGAGTACCAAAATTGAAAAATATTTTAAATTAAATTTTGTGATTATTAATTTTTCTTTAAAATGTGTTTAATAAGCATTCAATTTCGATGTAAAAGTTTTTCATATTTAGGGGTGTTCGCGGGTCGGTTCGGATCGGTTTTGAACGAATTTAGGATCCAATCCAATCAAATTTGATCGGTTCGGTTTTCAGAAGAAAAAAAAAATTGAAACCCAACCCAACCCGTTCATGAACAGTTTGGTTCGGTTCGGATCACCGGATTACCCATTTAAATT
>PYAF01002936.1:301771-316131 GCA_007407185.1 Glycine tomentella | reverse complement strand
AATATTATCAAATGTATGAAAGTAGTAAAATTGATTCATTTAATACCATCAACATAATATTATAAAATAGACTTATAATATAAATTAAAACAAAAGATTTGTGAATAATATTTACTATAATAGTCTGAATCACAACTGAATCTTACAAACCAAGCTTTGTTATAACCAATTTTGTTGCAACCATATTTGCTGAAACAAATAAATAAAAAAAATATGATTCATTAATATTATAAACATGGTAAACAATATATGAAAAAAAAGGTGAAACAAATAACAATATACCTAAAAGTAATACATTAAGACGTTCCAGCACTTGCAGTTTCAACACTTGGAGACCCAATATTAGCATTATTTAAAGTCAAACCAAACAATTCTAAAAATTTAAACACAACCCCGTTAGCACAACAATTAATTGATATTTTATACAAACGCTTCTATATGATCTCACAACAATTCTCTCAATGATGCAAACATAAACTCTCTAATATTATTTGGAATGGAATGCATACATGAATACCAAAATATGTTTCTATGTATACTAATTTAAAGATATGATTTTAACCAATTTTTGAATGCAATCCTAAATATATTCTATCATATTATCCAATGCAATCTTAAAGATATTTTATTATATTATGCAATGCAATCTTAAAAATATTCTATCCTTTTTTTTAATGCAATATTAAAAAATATCTTATCTTATTTTTGAATGCAATCTTAAACATTTACAATATCATATCTTTTTTTATTGTCAAATTATTTTTTTAATTTTTAATATATATATATATAAATAAGAAAATTTATATTATTATTACGGGTTCACGGATCGGGTCATTGGATCAACGGATCTGTAAATCTAAACCCGTGACCCAACCCGTATATGAACAGTTTTGATCGGTTCGGTTCGATTTTGACCCAAATATATAAATGACCCGACTCAAACTGTTCGGATCGGTTCGGGTTCACGGGTGACCCGTACCCGCGAACACCCCTATCATATTACTTATTAGATATATTCATCTCAATTTCTCATTTAGAATATTTTTCAATTACAATGGAAATTTGTTTCATTATTTTTTTTGTCATATTATAATACTTAATTTATTTCAAAGAAAAATAAAGGATAAAATACAGTTTTAGTCTTCTTAATTATTTTTTCTAATCTACAATTTGGTGTCTCAAATAAAAATAAAAATATTTAGTCTTTTAGTTTTCAAAAATAATTTTTTTTGTCCTATCATATGATCTAATTTAGCGCACTAACCGTTAAGTCACTAAAGTTGATCTTGTCGATCTTAAATGAGATGATGGTATAGTAATTATATTTTCTGAATCTATTTATTGATGATATGATAATTAAACTTAATAAATAATTAGTTTGAAAAAATCATTTATCTCAATTGCTCATTTAGAATATTTTTCAATTACAACGGAAATTTGTTTCATTATTTTTTGTCATATTATAATACTTTATATCAAAGAAATATAAAGGATAAAATACAGTTTCAGTTTCCCTATTTTTTATAATCTACAATTTTGGTCTCTAAAAAAATACAGATATTTGTTCCCCTAATTTTCAAAAATAAAGAAACTTGGTCCTATCATATAATCTAATCTAGTGCACTAATTGTTAAGTTATCAACGTTGATCGTGTCTTGTGTTAAGTAAGATGACATTATAGTAATTATATTTTTTGAATTTATTTATTAATGACAGGATAATTAAATTTAATAAATAACTAGTTAAAAATTTATTTATCTAGTTTCATTTTTTTAAAATAATTACCACCAAAAAATAAACTAATAAAATCGCAACCATTGAAAAAAAAACTAATAAATAAAACATGTAAGATAAACTATGTGCCAGTTGGAAGTTAATGTAAAAAACTTTAGGTAAAAACATTAAATTAGACGGTATAACCAAATTTCTTGATTTTTGAAAAATGAAAGATTAAATATCTTAATTTTTAATAGGAAAATCAAAATGGCTTAGTGAGAAAAATACGATGGAGACTAAAATTACATGTTAATCAAATATAAAATGCACCATAGTCTTGACCTTGACTTTTGGAATATTTTGGAGCAATCGTTCTTTTTTTTTAAGGACAATATTAATTTTTAATTTATTAGTTTCTTAATAAAGAATTGTCGACAAAGAATTTAAAATTTCTTTCAATTCAATTAATGTAATCAATAAAAAAATTTAATTAATTATTTCCATTTCACATATGTTAATTTGTTAAAAAAAAATTAAAGAATTCTGAACAAAGAATTTAAAATTTCTTTCAATTCAATTAATTTAATCAATAAATAATTTTTTCAACTAATTATTTCTAGGGGTCTTCACGTGTATGAGTTACCAGCAAATCTGAATTGAATCAAACCAATCTGAACAATTTGAGTTGGGGTCATTTATGTATTTGGGTCAAAACTGAATCGAACCGATCAAAATTGTTAATGTATGGGTTGAGACACAAGTTTAGATCTATAGATCCGATCAAAACCGAACTGAACGAATCAAAATTAATCTTAGAGTTGTTTGGTTTGGCTTTAAATATCGCTAATATTGAGACTCCTAAGTATTGAAACTGCAAATATTTATAATATTAATGGATCATATTTTGTCCATTTATTTTCGCAAATCTGGCTGCACCAAAACTTATTGCAAGAAATTAGTTTGTAGAAAATAGTTATGATTTCGAACTATTATAGTAAATCTCATTAAAGAATATTTTGTTTTAATTTGTATTAGTCTATTTTAGAATATTATGTTGATGGCATTAAATGAATTAATTTTACTACTTTCAGACATTTGATAATATTGTGTTAGGATAAATAGTCATTTTCATCCTTGAATATGTAGAACACCGACACATTTGTCCTCGAAATATGGAAATTCAAATTTCTTCGAAAGTGAAAAAAGTGCGACAAATTCATTCATATGTTATCGTTAATGAAAGAGCCTATGTGACACAAAGGGACGAAAATGTCACAAAAATGATTGTCAATATGGTTGCTGAATAGATTGAACCAAAATGTTAGTAAGTTTTCATTGGACCAAAATGTCAATAAGTTTCCATTGGACTAATTTGTCAAACTCCAAATTTTGTTTCATTTAAGGATAAAATATCATTTAATATTCATCTTTCCCTTTTTTTGTTCTAACTTGTAAAATATAATTTAATTCTTCAATTAGACTAACACACTTGATTTTGTTCTAACCTATAATTCAATACCAACACGCTTGATTTTGTTATAACCTGTAATTATGAAAGTTTCTTTCAAAATATGGTCTTACAAGCTCAAAGGACAACAACCAATTAAGCGCATCTAACATTGTCAAGTGTCAACTTCTCTCTCAAACAAGATTGGGTCTAACACATAAGGATTTTCAAAAATACTAAACAAAAGGGACAAAAAACCAAACCAACGTTGATAATAATAATTCCAACACAGAGAGAAAGAATAGAATAGAATAGATCACATCCTCGTTTGAAGGCATACTTCAAAAATCAATGTCGGCTCCACAATCTTAAGTGTTGCTTCAACTTTTGCAGGCATTTTGAATGGTATTGGGCAGTTTGATAATACGAAAATGAGTAAAGGATATGTTTTTGGTAAAAACACCAAATTGATGACAACTTTTATGGCATGAAAAAAACTAGGGAAAAGGATATGTAGAGAGAGAAAAAAAATAAGGATGAATATCCTGTGATCCTATTATGTTCCAACAATGTGTCAATGATCTTTGTAGCTCAGAAAACAAGCAAATAGTTGTAGGAAATTTACAATGCATTTAAATGGATATACTAAAATTTGAATTTTCATTTCTCAGAACGAATTTGTCAACGCTCTACATATTCAGCGACGAAAATGGTTATTTACCCTAAAATACATTTTACCCTTAAATGAAATGAAATTTGGGATTTGACAAATTTGTCCAATGGAAACTTAGTGACATTTTCGTCAAATGAAAATTTACTAACATTTTGATCTAATATATTCTGCAGTCATGTTGACAATCATTTTTGTGACATTTCTGTTCCTCTGTGTCACGTAAGCTTTTTCATTAACGATAACAGATGAATAAATTTGTCGCACATTTTTCACTTTCGAGGACTAAAATTTAAATTTTCATCTTTCCGAGACGAATTTGTCAGGTCTCTACATATTCAGAGACAAAAATGATTATTTATCCTATTGTGTTAATTGTATTGGATATTTGGATGAATCATGATATAAAATAGCAGTTCTAAGAAAAAAAGATCAAATTTAAATGGGTAATCCACTTGTCCGAACCAAACCAAACTGATCATGAATAGATTGGGTTAGGTTGGGTTTCAAAATATATTTTTTTCTGAAAAGTGAACTGAACTGATCAAATTTGATTAGATTGGGTATAAAATTTGACAAAAACCAAACCGAATCGACCCACGAACACACCTAATTATTTTCCATTTCACATACAACTCACATAAATAAACACATTAATTACTAAATTGGGGGCCAAAGACTATTTTTGACATTGGGTGCTGATATTTGAAAGCTTAAAAGTCGCATTCTCCAGATACATACTGGACACTCAATGCTCTTATTTTGTGGCACGCCTCGCACTCTGTTGTTAGGGGCCTGGCCCGGCCCCAGCCTCCTAAGAACACATGTTTTAAGGGCTTTGTTTCCTACACCAAATAGAATGAACGCGAATAATTATACAACTCTGAAACAAGTGTACAATGCAAGATATACATACAGCACGCATATAAGAGACAGTAATACTAAAATGCAACAATTAATAAAGCTTCTTGAACGCGACATGTATATCCATTGGCATAGATTGAAAGATTAAAATGTTGTACGTGACATATTTTGGGCACATCCGCATGTAGTAAAAATGAGTAATGCATATTGTATGATATTCTTGATAGACAGTACATACGTACAAAACTAACTAGTACAGACTCCCTTTACTTGACATTGTTGGTGTCGCACCTACTAGGATGACGTTTTCAGCTGCATTTGCCTATTTAGAGGTCGAACGTATAAATAATGTTGTGTGGGCCCTTGAACGCTTTAAAGACATTTTTTTGAAAAGTGAATTTTTCCCAGAGGTCATTGTTACTAATAGAGATTCAGCATTGATGAATGCAATGAAACTATTTTCCCTAAGTCAATCAACTTATTGTGTTAGTTTCACATTGACAAGAATGTCAAGGCAAAATGTAAAACTTTTGTTCGACAGAAAAACGCATAGGACTATGTCATGAAAGCTTAGGGGAGTTTTATGGATTGTGCTACTGAGAAAGAATATGATGATTGTCTTATGAAGTTTGAAATTTCTTGCTCACTATGGCCAGTGTTTGTTGATTATGTGAAAGACGCATGGTTGAATCCCACAAACAAAAATTTATAACATCATGGACAAATAAAGTCATGCATTTTGGAAACACTACAACTAACAAGTATGAAAATTGTCAACATTGTTTTAATTGTTGTTTGAAGAACATACATGTTTTTGAAAGTAATTATTTTAAGCTTAAAACTACAGGGTTGAGTCTGCCCATTGGACCTTAAAGAAACTACAACAAAATAGCCTTGGAGATCTATGTAGTGTTTGGGATGTCATGAACAACATGATCACCTTGCAACATACTGAAATAAAGACATCTTTGGATAGAAGCACACATGTGTTCAGACATGTTTTTAAAGTTACCTTGTATAAGAGACTTATATGCATGGTGTCAAGGTATGCCTTAAACCAAGTTGCTGCCAAGTTTGAGCGAATCAATTATGCGGGCACTGACAGTTCTCGTTGTGGATGTATTATGAGAACTACACATGGTATGCCTTGTGCATGTGAGCTAGCTATATATGTTGTTGGCAACATACTGCTTGACACCATCCATATTTTTTGGGAGAGGTTAAATTATTCAGACCAAGGTATGGATGAGTGCGAAGTCCACATAACCGAAGAGATGAAAGCCATATCCAAGCTTTTGAAAATCTTGACATGTGTGACAAAGTGACTGAACTTACATATCCTGATCTTACTTCGATATGTCCTCCCCCTAAAAAGGTCAAAAGAAAATGTGCTTAAAAGAAACAACTCACCAAACACCAAAGATTAACCAAGCGGGATCCGTCTTACTTTGAGTATGTGGATGAATTACATTTTGTGCAAAATAGTTGTTCCACACAAAAATGCTCTACTTCATCATCTGAACAAACAAAATCGAACAGGAACATGCCAATGCTAGATCAATTTCAACTATGATGCACGATTTCATTTTAAACATTATTGATGTTAAAGCTTATGGCAATTGTGGATATCGTGTAATTATTGCCTTATTAGGTTATGATGAAGATTCTTGCTCTTTGGTACGCAATCATTTGCTCAAAGAACTTGCACAACAGTCCGATGAGTATATAGCCTTGTTTGGTGGGATACACAGATTTAAGCAGTTAAAGCGGTCCCTACTTGTTGATGGATTGTCAATGGTAAACATTTTTTGTTGTCACGCTACCTTGGATTAATTTTTTATTTGTAATACTAATACAATTTGTTACATACAGGTAACCATGGATAAGTGGATGGATATTACCGAAATTGATTATGTCATTGCATCAAGGTAACCATTGACGTTTTCCCTCTTAGAAGCCAACCGCTTAGAGATACTGTTGTTCATCGCATTCTATGTATTGGTCATATCTTTGACAACCATTTTGTTTGGGTATAACAATGACCGTTTGAATTTATTTCCTTCATTATAACACATGTTATTCATAATTACATAGGAATTTCTCATTGTAACAGGTTTTATTGACAGATGGATGTCTTATGCCATCAACTACTTTGTTATGGTCAAGACACTATTACCATCAAGCAAAACAGTGGTTGACTCCTTATATTATTTGAATGCTTGCGTATACTAATTTCATGAAGTTGCGCACAAAACATGTTGAGTTAGGACATGATTCAACATTTTGTTATTGTTAGGCATGCTTGTAAGCTGCATATAGGTAAGGGTGACAATTTTTTTGAATATTCATTTATAAATTACACTACAATTATTATAGTCATATTTAAATTAAACGCATGAAATTTTATTATTTATATATAAATGCATTGTTTAATAACACTCTACAATCAACGACATAATACAATCATCCTTAACCTTGTCCACCAACATGTCTCCCCTGTGTATCCCTTGTCTGTCTAGACCGCACACACACATTTCCTTGCTCAGTGACACCACGTGCTAATTTCAAAAGGTGCTTTGTTGTACTATATGCATCTATGCCAGCAATAATCATCCTAATGTCTATCATATGTTGCAAGTCTTCTACTACCCTTTGGCACACAACCTGAGACAATGACAAATAAATATATCAATAGTACATATTGGAGCAATTATTTTAAAATCGTAAAACATAATTATAAAAGTGTCATACCACAGCATGTCGAGGCATCTGAGTATCAGCAGATGCTACTGAAGATGGATGTGGCACATGTATTGTATCATCATTATACACATGTGAAGGATCTGGTAAAGGATGACGCACCATGGGAGGATGTCTAAGAGGCTTCCCAAGCTATTGCGGAGTCATAAATGGGTGAGATATTGTATAGAAACACTCCATATACCCAGCAATACACTGACTGGGAAAAGTAACCAAGTCTCCAATCTTTGCAAGGTATTGTGAAAAGTGGATCCATCTGTCATCAACCTCTTCTGTGGATGGGGATGAAGATCCTTGGACTTGTGCAATTGGCTGAACAAATCCAAACTGTCTTAGCACCCTCTCTGGTTGGTGTCTGACCATGTACGGACCCCATCTGATATGCCCAGAAAATAGAGAAATAATCTCAAATTCTCTTACCCCATGGTGATTACCATATGGTGTCCAACAAACATCGTCTAGCGTCAACCTATCTAATCGCTTACGATAGGTCATCAATGGTAATGTCTTCGGACCCTTCCAACGACAGGCAAAGTGGTTGCCTCTCTTGATATAGTTCTCACCTACAATGACATTCCCAATACTTGGGAAATGCTCATATATCCAACACTATAATTACAAATACAAGAATGACAAAACATATGTTAATAATACATATTAATATTAGCAAAATAACAATGATAAATGTCAAGAGAATTACCTGCAATAGAGTAATATACCCTGCAAGATGTTTGTCGTGATGCTGACACGCATTATTTAGATTATCATACATGTGAAAGAGTGCAGTTACACCCCAAGAAAATCCCCCAAATTGTACTAGATTGCGAAAAGCATCCAAGAATACCACATTGATATGTGTGACACTCTTGTTAGCAAAGAGTGTGCAACCTAGAGGATGAAACAAATATGATATGGCTGCTACAGTCCAATGCCTTGCCTAGGATTTCACATTATATATGTCTCGCAACCAAGAAAGACGAACATATGCCATGTGGCGATGCTCCATCTCAGATCCTGCTTCTTCTGCAGTTACTTCAAGCAATTCAACCAGTAATTGCACTACCTCTCCTACATCAATTGCATCATAGGTTTAGAAGGCTTCGATAATTGGGAGATGCAACAACTATGCGACATCATCCAGGGTGATAATGAGTTTCCCTATGGACAGATGGAAACTGCTGGTTTCTGAGATTCATCTCTCCACAAAAGTAGAAAACAATCCCCTATTTCCTGTCTCTACTAAGCATGTAATCAAAGGGCTTAAGCCCGTAATAGCCTCTAAACCTTCAATTTCAGGTGCAGGCCTTCTAAATTTCAGCACGTTCATGCAAAAAGTTAAGATGAATTACAAGCATTAAAATGACAAAAATATGTAATTTTGTATCTAATTAAAGATATTATTACGTCTCATGCCCATACTTTAACAGCCACATGATCAGCGTACTTTGTCAACACTAATGTATCTTCTGGCCCGCTTGGAAAAGCTTGTAAATCAGTACCTCAATCCTCCATAATTGGAATGTCAGGCTCCACATAAGCGTCTTGAGCAAGAGCATCCGCAAGAACAACAAGATCTGCTCGTTGTCTTCGTATGAATGTTGTCGGCCTTTAGCATTCAAGGGCTTCTTCTTCATGATGACTAACATCTCTACCTAAGCCTTTGTCTACAACTCTGCTTAAAGCCCGACACAATCCTCTTGTTCTAACCATAATCTACAAATTTCCAAAATTCTTAGTCTAGCACTTCAAACCAACCAAAAACTTCAACACATTTCAATTACAAAATAATTATAATTAATTTCAATTAATTTTATAGAATTCACAGTTTCACAAAAAAAATACATACATATTTTAATGAATTACAAGTTTAAAAAATAAATAAAAACACATACATATTAGTTTATTATTATGAATTGAAATATTTATAAACAAAACACATATATATTATTTTATTATAATGAATTACAACTTTAAAAAAATAAATTAAACACATACCTATAAGAATAACAAATAAATATCATAAAATCTATATAACACATGTGTAATCAATTTAACTAGAATTTTATAATTACTTTAACTATTCTTTATTAAAATGAATTTTTTTTATTATAACCTAAAATGTGTATGATATATAAAATAAATAATAAATAAGTATTTAACATTGTAATATATATGAAAATTAAATAATTTATATTTTATTATTTATATTTTAAAAAAACTATGGATTGAAAAATCCGTATGAAGAATACGGATTGGGTAATCCGTAAGCTTCATATGGATTGAGTAATCCATATGAAGTATACAGATTGGGCAATTCGTATGAAGCTTACGGATTGCAATCCGTGTGGATGATACAGATTGAGCAATCCATACGAAGCTTAAGGATTGGTCAATCCGTATAAAGCCCATAACCTACATACGAATTCCCCAATCTGTATCTTCCAAACGGATTTGTGAATCCATATTATACAAAACATAAACACAGGGACAAAGAACTCATGGCGGAGGCGATGAAACAATGTCATATGAACGATGACAGAAGAAGATGAGCGAAGAAGATGAACCACTGCAAGGGAGCTAGAGAAAAATGCGATAACGAAGCAATATGGTTCACCGGAGAAGGAAGAACGAGAATGGTGCAGAGGAATAACCAGTGTGAAGAATAGGAATAGTTCTCCCTACTTAAGCTTATAACGAAAGGTATTTTTAAAAAATGCACTGTTTAGTCTTGGTGTATTAGAATTTGATATGGTGTAGGAAGAAAATCTCATCTTTTAATTGACTTTTACTCTTTTGGACTTCAAAACTCGGGCATGATACATTCTAATTTTTAAATTTTCTTCTTTTTGTATTTTTTCGGCATTATTTTACTATTTTAAACACGGATAACATTTTTATTTCAGCAACCCATGCAAAACGGGTCCACTGATCAAGTTTTCATCCTAGTGGGTGTGACACCAACAATGTCAAGTAAAGAGAGTCTGTATCTGTTTATTTTGTATGTACTGTCTATGACGAATACTAGATGACATGCATTGCTCAATTTTAATGCATCTGGATGTGTCTAAAATATGTCGAGTACAACATCTTCATCCTTCAATCTATGCCAATGAATATACATATCACGTTCAAGAAGTTTTCATTAATTGTTGCATTTCAGTATCACTACTTCTTATATAAGAACAATATGCATATCTTGCATTGTACACTTGCTTCATTATTGTACAATTATTGGCATTGTGATCCTTCGAGTAAGAAGAATATTCTTTGGTTTCACCATCGACTTTGTCATATCAGCAACAATAATCTTCTCATCCTTAATTAGTCGACCATCATATGGATGTGTAGTCAATGACTAGGCCAAAGCATGATTATAAGTCCCACGTATTAATTTGATCATCTACCCTTCACCTCCCGGAATTGGTTTCGCTTTCAGCTTAAAATGGCAATCACATTTTCTAGTGCTAGTCACCGTTCGTATTAAATCTTTGTTGAATGCTCTATACTTTCCACTTGTTTCACAACCAATTAAAACAAATGAGGTTCTTTCCCTTTTTCTAGTTGATGTGTATGACCTCATTATCACAGCTACAAAATCAATATCATATGCAAAAGTACGAGTCCATTGCAATACCTCATCACGAGAATGAAACACCTACAAAAAAATGATAATACATGTTTAATCTTCTTAAATCATTCATTTTATTATTTTATCCAAATACAAAATCATATAAATACCTCATAAGTGTTTAAGGCATTAGAACAATCAATTGAACAATTAATATTTTCAAATGCAATAGGTTTCTCTTTGCTATCTTCATTCATATTAATTTCTTCAGACATAATATTGTCATACATTCATTCATCGTTGTCCATCTTTACAAATCATTAAAAAATTATTCATTGACAATTAATGCAAATTCAAGTGTTAATATAATACAAATTCAATACTATTTTTTTAGGAAGAGTAACACAAATTTAATTGCAAATACAATTTTTTAATACAATTAATTTAAAATTTGCTTCAAATTGAAAATCCGTATGATTCATATAATAAATTTAATAAATTGTTCAATGAAAAAAATAATAAAGTATGTTAAAAAATCTTCTAATTTGAAAATAAATAAATAAAAAAACCAAGTTGAATCTAAAAAATATATTAGAGGACTAAATAACTAATTTAACATATAGTAAATGGTGATAACAATAATGATAAAAATTATTTTTGTGATAAAATTTTACAAAATTTTGATAGTATTAAGTGTATCACATTAAATATATTTTTTTAATAATAATGTGATATCATGACATAATAATATTCATATTTTATTTATTATATCATTATTTTTGTAACAAAAATTCACTAAAAAATTAATGATAAATAATTTGATTAAAAAGCACTTATAATTTTTTTGAATAAATAGCCATTATAAAAAATATAAAAGAATAAAAAAATCATATGGATTATCAATCCACATTATCCATACGGATTGTTAATCCATCTGCTTTTCACGGATGAATGTTAAAAAAATAAAACCTTACATTTGTCACCACCATGAGACGAAGACCAAGCCAAACACAATGAAGCAAACCACCACCAACCAACGCAACAATAAGCTCCGTCAACAAGCAAAAAAGGAACAAGAAGAGAAAAAATGAAGAACAAACAAAAATGAAGAAACAAAAATAAAATAAGCAGACAACAACAAAAAGAAGAAGACGAAAAGGTAGTTTTGGAATAATCCAAAAATGAATAATGTATTGGAAATTTTGGTGTTGTAGAAAGAAATTGCCCCATCCATCCCTTGACCTAAATTTTTCTTTACCTCAAACATAAGTAAAGGATTAAATGTGTTTTTCTTTAGGTAAATTTACATTTTTTTTACAATTTTGATCTTATAAGTCTTTTTATTTATTTTTAATCTATGTAAGATCGTAAGTTTATGTTTTGTTAAATTTGATTGTTGTAATTTTTTTATTTTTGTAAGTTTATCTTTTTCAACTATAATATATTTAAGATTATAATGTTTTTTTATTTTTAATATCCGCAAGTTCAATGCGGACTAAATGACTAAAACTTAATCAACATTAAAAAATATAAACTTAAGATTTTAAAAATAAAACGGGATAAAATTAGAAAGAAAAAAACACTAACATACCAAAAACATATTTAATTTAAGCCAAAAAGAAAAAGGAAAAGAAAAGAAAAATTCTAGTTAAATACTCTTCATTTGAACTTAGACACAGCGTAACCTAGCCAGCACAAAGGTATGTTCTGTTATTTTCAATTTCTTCTTCTTCTTCATTATTCTATTGACGAACCATCTTAATTTTCTCACAATTTTTCTGTTCTCGAAGGGCGCAGAAGCGGGTTTCGTTTCGTTTCAATGGGGAGCGAAGAGGAGAACGGCGAATTCTACCTGCGTTACTACGTCGGTCACAAGGGCAAGTTCGGTCACGAGTTCTTGGAGTTCGAGTTCCGCCCCGACGGAAAGCTCCGCTACGCCAACAACTCCAACTACAAAAACGACACCATCATCCGCAAGGAGGTTTACCTCACCCCCGCCGTTCTCCGCGAGTGCCGTCGCATCATCGCCCAGAGCGAGGTACGTAACCCTAATTTATCAATAACTCCTCCTTCTTGTCGTTTTGCCAATTAGTTGTCGTTTTACTTTGCTTCGCTGTTGTTGTTATTGTTGTTAGAATGTTAGTGGGAGGCAAATGTTAATTGTTAGTTCGGTTCGTTGTGTTTAGTTGGATTGAGTAATTATTCGTTTGTTTGGTGTTCAGATTATGAAGGAAGATGATAACAACTGGCCCGAACCGGATCGGGTGGGGCGGCAGGAGCTCGAGATTGTTATGGGGAACGAGCACATTTCGTTCACCACGTCAAAGATTGGGTCTCTTGTGGATGTTCAGAGCAGTGCTGATCCCGAGGGTCTTCGCATCTTTTACTATCTTGTTCAGGTGAGGATCATGCTTTTGAGTTTGTGATTTATGTAAGGTTTTAGATTGTAGTCGCGCTTGTGGTTTTGTCGCGATCCATGATGCTGTGGGAAGTTGTGGGTAAAATGTGGCTGATGTAGCCGCCAAGGTTTTAAATTGTGGTCATGGTTTATTTGCAAACCTGGTTACTGCAGGAAATTGTGCACAAATGTGGCCACAATTGCAGTTACAGGGGCCCAAAAAACTTTTTTGTTGCGGCAAATTATTGTCGTGTACCCTTTTTTTAAACCTTGGCAGCTGTAATTGTGGTCGTGTTGCAGTTGTGGTGATCTCGAAAACCTTGAGTGTGTGCTTAACCTTGATTTTATGGACCGCCCAGAAATAAAGATTTCTCTTATGTTGTAGATAATATGATATGGTCAGAAATGATTCTTGTTATTTATCTAAAATGTTCTTTGTGCCTCATTTAACATCTTTTCCTTCATGTTCCAATTGCAAATCAGAGTGTATTATTTGCAAGGGAATTGAGGCCTAGGTGGTCTTTAACTACCTATGAAAGATTGTTGTAATGGAATGATAACCTTCTATGAAAGCTGTAATGCAAGATTTCTCTATGGTGGACATGCTTTTTTGTGGTTATGGTTACTCCTATATGGCTTCATTTTTGTGTTAAGAGTATTGGTGCTGATGTCTGAACTGTTTGGAGTTGGTCTAATCTGATACTCCTACTTAATAACATTGTTCTTGTCTATGAAGCACGGACATGCTATCCTTTTGCCCTCCAAGTGATTGGTAGATGTTGAATATTGTGTGGTTAACAAAATGATGCACTGCACAGTTGTGTGTGCTTAGTTTGATAGATAATAATTTGTTGGCTATGGCAAGGTGTTCGTGCAATTTTCTCACGCAAAGGGCAAGCAGCAGTGGGCTTTTTTTGTATTTGGATTACCTTTTTAG
>PYAF01002936.1:257182-301671 GCA_007407185.1 Glycine tomentella | reverse complement strand
GGGGGAACCACAAATAGGTGTATCACTCTCTTAGGTAAGGGATAAAGAAGAAATTGGTAATCATGGATTCATGGTTGAAACTATGGTCAGACTAACACTTAATGTTAGGTGAAATAGGGTGGAGTGTCATTCTTCCAAACCTGGAGGGGGGTTTCCGTTATTTATCCTTATTTTAAATCTGTTTCATAGGCTTGATACAATTGGTTGGTGACACCTATTTGGACATGGATAACCAGTATAATCATATACAGAAATGCTGTAAGTGTACTAGTGTGTTTCAACAATCTTCTAACTATGTGTCTTCGCGAGACTTGAAAGGAAAGAAAAATACACTGACGTTTGTTGCATCCCCTATGAATTAGGGATTGTTAATTGTATATGTAAAATTACCTGAGACCTGATTATGTAGGAGCATGACCTGGACTCCATGCATTAGAATGAGTAACAAAAGTGGATTAAATCAGGTTGACTCTTTTCCTGACTAACAAGGAAGCTTGAATATGCATCCCAAGTTGACATGATTCATTCCTCAAGGACTGTAAGTCTGTAACTGGGGTGACCTAAGTAAGTAGCTATGAAAAAGACTAGAAAATATTGTAGTGGTGCAAATGATGTTATGATAGGTGGTGTTGACTTGAGATAATTTAATCAATGTGATTCATGGCCTATGATAACTGCCTGTGTCTTACCATGGCCTTGTATTTAAAAAGGAATTAGAACCAAAAGTTATTGAACAATTATCAGAGTAAGTTGCGTATGAAATTACTTGAATCAAGGTTTTAAACCCTTTTTGTAACTTAAAATAATGAAAACTGAAAGTAAAGTTATTCAACAGACTAAGAATTTCGTTTTCAAAATTCTAATGTCAATTTAACTGAAATTTGAAAATTCCTTAGTTCTAGTGTTTTCCTGACTAGATTTCACACTGTAGTGATATATGTGAGTTCCTCCGTGATATGTTATTATTTTGTTTATCCTGTGATCTTAGTCTTGGAGAGGGAACTCTGGTGAATATTAGCAGCTGCCCATTAGTCCAGATTTGCTTTTTGTCAACTAATGCCTTTGGTTTATTCTTTTTATCATTACTGTTTGCAGGATTTGAAGTGCTTTGTCTTCTCTCTTATTTCACTTCACTTCAAGATCAAGCCTATCTAATGTATTTGCAATATTATGAGTTCATCCTCTGGGAAATATGTACTTTAACAACTATCACTTTTTGCTAATGGAGTTCGACCTCTGATAGAGTGACTTTGTAATCTTGAAATGATTTGGTTCTGTATTGGTGATTAAATGAATTGGAATTTTAGATTTGAGGGTATAACCCTTGTACTGAAGTGTTGATTGGTTGGTTTTTATGGATGGATTATTTATTCTTTCATTCTCTTGACCTCACTATTATTTTGATCGTGCATTGTTATATCACTAAAACAATTACTCTTATTATAAGTATTTAAAAATGTTTTCACTTTCATAATTATAGGGAAAAAAGAGAGTAAATAACACTAATTACTCGAGATTTCATGAAATTGCACCAAAATTTTCTGTTTTTTTAACCATTATAGTAGCCCTGGTAAGAATGTTAATGTAATATATACAAGGGTGTTAATGTAATGTTTTCAAATATTAACAAATGTTAGTATATCATGTAAGGAAATTTCAGTGTAATTTGAAAAAAAATGGAAGTGTTAATGTAATTTATATTTATATAATTTTTTATCGTTTTCAATTGCATTTGACCTTATTTTTTACACATCTACGCTCTGATGTTGCCACCTAAGGGAGATGAAGTGATCTACAAGAAGCACTTTCCTACAATAATAATATTTTTCTCGTATTAATTTTAGCGATGGGATTTAACCTAATCATAAAAACATATTTTTTGTTTTCCATATAATTGTTTTTGGTTTTTATCCAAGTTCTATAAGCTTTTCGTCTTATCCATACAAAATCATTTTGGGCCAAGGCAATGCAACAAAGGGGTTGAACTTAATACACCAGTAAAAAAGACTTATACACCCAGATATGAATAGTGAATTTTCGTAAATGCTCTTGCTTATATATTTAAGTTTGAACTATTCATTCGCCGCTTTCACGCATACACCTTTGTCTTCCATCTTCCTTGCTGTGATTTCATTCCCTTTGTCGGCGCAAGTGATAGATTGGGGTGAGCTCAGGCGCGTTTCAGGCGACATTGGTTGGTGACAGTGGTAGGTGATAGACTGCGACAGCCGGCGTGAGATTCGTCTTCGTTTTGGGTTGTTTTGTAGATGCTATGGATTAGTGAATCCGTATACTGAAAACGGATTGGTTAATCCGCAGGAGTGAGTGGGATTGATAATTCGTAAGTAAGCTACGGATTACTCGATCCGTATGAATTTTTAAAATGATTTTTTTTAAATTAATGATTAAATAGATAGTGTTTTATTGGTTATTGTACATATTTGAGCCCTTACAAATTTAATTATATTATATTATATAATTAGATGTTTTTTAATGGATAATATTGATTATTGGATCGAAGAAGCATTATATTCGGTTAATTAATTTGGTAATACATTACATCATAGATCCAATTGTGGTACTTTGTGATTTTTTATTGATTATGTTTGAACTAGTTTAGTTGATAGTATTTGGTTTGCTTGTAATGTTGGTTTTGGTAGTGGTCATGATGCTTCCATGGATTTATTAGTTGTGGCTTATTGCTCTTATGCTATTAGACCACTTTGCTTGCCTTTGGTAGTGGTCATCATGATTCTATCACGGGAAGGGAGTTAGATGGGAGAGTATATGCTACATGATTAATGATATTTTGGTTAGTGGTCATCATGGTTGCCTTTGAACAGCTTTTGTGTGATAATATTGTTATTTTTTATTTGGTTGCTTGTAATGTTTGGTTTTGGTAGTTGTCATGATGCTTCTATGGATTTATTAGTTGTGGCTTATTGCTCTTACGCTATTATACCACTTATGGTTGCCTTTGGTTGTGGTCATCATGATTCCATCACTTAATTAGTTAGTTGTGGCTTATTACTCTTATGCTATTATACCACTTATGCTTTCCTTTGGTATTGTTCATCATGATTCCATCAATTAAGGGACTTAGATGGGAGAGTATATGCTGCATGATTAATGATATTTTGGTTAGTGGTCATCATGGTTGCCTTTGGAAGTGGTAATCATGCTTGGCTTTGTCATTGTTTTGTGGATTATGTTTGAACAACTTTTGGGTGATAATATTTTTATTTTTTAACTGTTGGTTGTGTGGTAATCATGCTTGGCTTTCTTTTTGAATGAGATCCGAATTCCAAATTGATTGTGTGGTTTAATTTTCATTGTTGGTTGTTTTGTAAATTGACAGGATTAACCACTTGGTATACCAGATTATGGCTAAAACACGAGGAGGACATCAGGCAATAGGTCGAGATGTAGGCAGAGGATCTGGTAGAGACAATAGTAGGAATGAAGAGCCAGCCCCTCAACATCGTAGGCCTACGACATCTGCCAGAAGACAAAGGCCACAGGTAGGTGTTGTTGACCCTCTGGCTGGGGACGTACATTTGGGGGCTGGTTTTGATGAGGATGGTGGTGTTGAGGACCGACGTGTAGAGGCTGATATCCCTGCCATGGAGGGTGGAGGCGAGGAAATACAATCTTATCCAGGTGGGCCGCAGGAATGTTTAGTATTGACAGAGTACGCTGACCATGTGACTCTTCGAGTGTAGGAAGGACAGGTACTTGTTTTGTTTTTGAAAGTGGATTGAATTTTGAAGTATATGACTGACATTCATTTAATCTATTTGTAGGAACGTCCTGAGTTGAAATTGGCATCACACGGAAGAAAAGTTCATAAATTTGGCCCCCTGCACTCGAGAATAGAAAGATTGGTTGCTGCTAGCGGCTTAGCCCCGTTGATTTCATGCTCAGTTGAGACAGGTAACAGGGGGTTGCTCTCGGCTTTTGTAGAAAGGTGGCACGCCGAGACAAGCAGCTTTCATCTGCTTGTAGGGGAGCTAACAATCACTCTGGATGATGTCGCATCGCTGTTGCATATCCCCATCGAAGGAGAATTGTTATCGTACGAGACTGTTGATGTTGGACAGGCAGTTCGTTTGATTGTTGAGTTGCTTGAGGTATCCCCTGAAGAAGCTAGAGCGGAGATGGAGCATTGCCATGGGGCATATGTGCACTTGTCTTGGATGCGAGATATATATGCTGTGAAATGTCAGCAGATGAGGTGGTTTGTAGCAGCCAGAGCGTACTTGCTTCATCTGGTCGGGTGCACATTCTTTGTCAACAAGAGTGCCACACACATCAGTGTGGTGTTCTTGGAGGCATTTTGCGAATTGGAAGACTCAAGACGATACGCTTGGGGTGTGGCAACATTGGTTCACATGTATGCTAATCTTAACTATGCATGTCAGCACCACGGTAAACATCTTGCCAGTTATATAACCTTGTTGCAGGTAATGCTTTCGAGTCTTCTTATTCTAGATAATAGGAATAAATTTGTTAACAATCGTTCAATATATGAAATTGATGTTGGTCATTCTGGTGTAGACGTGGATATATGAACATTTCCCATCTGTTGGAAATGTCACTGCTGACCAGAGTTACCTGGAGACACAACCACGTGCGTGTCGGTGGAAGGCAGCCCAGGCATTACCGTGCATCACCTATCATAGGCGACTAGACAGGTTGACTACGGACGATGTTTGTTGGACTCCTTATGCCGATCATCGTGCACATAGAGAGTTCGATATCATTTCCCTATTCTCTGGGCATATTCGGTACGGACCGATTGTTGTCAGAGTTTTACTGGAGAGGGTGCTCAGGCAGTTTGGATATGTTCAACCAATTCCAAAGATCCACTGAAGGCAGTCGCCAAGCACAGAGGAGGTCGATGAGGCATGCATACAGTTTGGGGACCACCTAGCATCCACTGCAGAACAGGTGACTCATCCCAGCCAGATGGTGGTTGGGTATATGGACTGGTTTTTTCGTGTGTCTCATCCATATATGAGTCCCCCTCAGATCGATTATCCTGTTAGGCACCCTCCGACTGATCGACACATTGAACAAGATCCTCCGCATCGTCACACTCATGACCCAGCACCAATTCTAGCTTCATCTGAGGAGCCCAGACATGCTTTGGTTTGCCACTACTCTATAACAATTTGTTTTCAATTGTATTTATTGATATGTTATTAACCATTGTTGTTGATAACTTAATGTTTTTGAAGTTGTTTCAGGCTACGCGCCAAAGGCTAGCAGAAGGCTTGCAAGAGATGATAGACCTGCGTATGGTTACTCGTGGGACTGATGCCTATGCCGCTGCAGAGCGCCTACTGCGTATAGCTCGCTCTGTCACTGAAGAAGGATGTGTGTATTCGCGGAAAAGACGGACGAGGCAGAGGCACGAGCAGTGATCATGTAACTGGACACATTGAATTTTATTGTACTTAATTAGTACATGACTTTAATGTTGTCTTATCACATGACATATTGTTTTGTTAATCCAATTATCGTACACAATAGTATTGTGTTAGAGCCTTTTATGTAATATATTAAGTTTCAACAATACGCTTGTCACCAAACAACATTTAAATAGAAGGTAAACATGTTATTGATCATTAAACGAGTTATCGAACAACATATGTGAAATAACACAGAATTCACTAATCTCCTAAGTCAACATGTTCAGTACGCAAACGCTTGAGCTGACTATAGGCCTGCATTTTATGTTGGTAAGGGAGTATCCATTGCTTTGCAACATTGTAACAATTTGGTGACCATAACAACGCAGGTGGCGGAATAGGACATCCACGCGTCAATGCCACCTAAAACAATTAGCAACACTTGTGTTGGTTAAAGTTGGTGGAAAAATGAGGCAAAAAACTTGATTCACAGTCAAATACCTGAACAAAATGGTTACTGCCTAGATATGACTTCCATCTCTTCAGTTATGTGGACCTTATTCTCATCTAACCCTTGATCTTCAAAACTTAACTTCCGCCAAAAAAGATCAACAACATCAATAGGTATGCTCCCAACAACATACTTAGTTAGCTCACATGCACAAGGCAGCCCATGCGTAGTTCTCATAACACATCCACAACGAGTTTTATTTTTCCCCGCGTAATGGACTCGCTCATACTCTGCAGCTATTTGGTTTAACGTATACCTGGACACTATGCCAATTAGTCTATTGTACAACGTAACTTTGAACACATAACCCACCACATGTGTGCTTCTCTCCAAAGATCCCCTGATGTCAGTATGTTGCAAGGTCAACATGTTGTGCATTGCCTCCCATACACTACAAAAATCACCGAGGCTATTCTGCATGAGTCTTTTCAAGGTCCAATGGGCAAACTCTACCCTGCAGTCAAATGTAACAAGTAAAAAACTATCCCCAACATCAAGGTTTTGTCAGTAACTAGTTAACAAAAGTTCAAGAATAGCTAACCTGTTAGTTGTTGTGTTACCCAAATGCATGACTTGTTTTGTCCATGCTGTTACAAATTTTTCTTTGTGTGGATCCAACCATGTGTTTCTCACGTAATCAACAAACGCTAGCTATGGCGAACACGTTACCTCAAACTTAGTAATACAGTCAGCATATTTATCCTCAGAAGCACAATCAACAACACTCCCCCAAGCTTCCATGACATAGTCTCATGCATTACTCTGTCGGATAAAAGTTTTACATTTTGCCTTGACATTCTTGTCAATGTGGAACCGACCCAATAAATTGGTAGACATAGGGAACACAGTTTTCACTGCACTCATCAAAGCTGCATCTCTATCAGTGATAAAAAAGGCTTCTAAATCGTTCTAGGACCTAAACAACATTGTTTATACGTTCGGCTTCTAAAAAAGCAAATGCAGCTGAGAACGTCATTCCAGTAGGAGTGACAACAACAATGTCAAGTAACGGAAGTCTGTACCTGTTTGTTTTGTATGTATTGTTTATCAGGAAGACAACATGGTATGCATTGCACAACTTCACAGCATCCGGATGTGTCCAAAATAGGTCATTAATGACATTTTCATCCTTCACTCTATACCAATGAATATACATGTCACATTCAAGAAGCTTCATTAATTGTTGCAATTCAGTATTACCTTCTCTAATATGCGTACGATATGTATATTTTGCATTCATTACTTGCTTCAAAGATGTACAATTATTGGGATTGTGTTCCTTTAATGTCAGAAGAATATTTTTCGGTTTAACCATTGACCTTGTCATATCATGAACAATAATCTTCTCTTCCTCTGTTAGTCGACCAGCATATGGGTATCCACATAATGACTTTGTCAAGACATGATTATGTGCGCCACATAATAATTTAACCATCCAACCTTGACCTCCCGGTACTAGTTTGCCACGCAACTTAAACGGACAACCACATTTTCTAGTGCTAGTCACTGTTCATATTTTTGTTGAATGCTCTATACTTTCCACTCCTTTCACAACCAATTAAAACAAATGATGTTCTTCCCTTCTTGCCAATTGACATGTCCGACCTCATTATCACAGCTACAAAACCATTCTCATAAGCAACATTTCTAGCCCATTTTAGTACATCCTCACGAGAAGGGAACACCTACAAAAATTGATAAAAAAAATTAATATCCATACACAGTGTATTTAAAAACTTAAACCAATTTACAACTATTATAAATACCTCACAAGTATTGAAGGTCGCAGATCAATCAACTGAACAATCAACATTTTCAAACGCACTAGGTTCATATCCAATATCTTCATTCATATCAAATTCTTCAGACATAATGTTGTCATACATCCAGTCATCGTTGTTCATCTTAACAAATGACAATAATTTTAAATTCCTGACAAAAACACATTTAAGTAGATACAAACATTAAAATTATATTATCAAACAAATCCTATACATTTTTTATCATCATCAATATTACAAAATAAAATCATATCAATTAAAACTAATATCTATTTTCACCTACTTATTTTATTAATAGTAAAATCAATTTTTAATAATTTAAATCATTTTTCCTAATTTTTTCCTAGTTTTCTGCATTGACCTAAGCTATACGGATTAAAAAATCCGTAAGGTTTATACGAATTAACCAATCCGTATAAACCATACGGATTTGTTAATCCGTATAAGTCATATGGATTAACCAATCCGTTGGCCTTATATGGATTAACAAATCCCGTATGGTTTATACGGATTATCCAGTCCATATAAACCATACGGATTTGTTAATCCGTATAAGTCATACGGATTAACAAATCCGTATTCTTCTTACGGGTTAAGTTAAACTTATGGATTACGTAATCCGTATATATTATACGGATTATGTAATCCGTAAATGAAAAAAAAATTATCTGCACAGAACCATCAGCCACCATCGTCTACAACTCCGACCGACCAGCCCAACAACCACAAAAGCTTCCACCACCAGCCCAGACGACCCCCCAGCTGCTAAGACTCACAATACACACAATCACTGCCAAAATGAAGCTCAAGCTCAAGCCTCAAACAAAGAAAAAAACCAACGAACACAGTGCTCAACCTCTTATAAATTAACGAGGATATTTTTGGCATTTCGAATTTTGGAATGGTGTATAAGTTCTTTGGCTGGTGTATAAAGTCCAACTCGCGACAAAGAAAACCTATCAGTTCACAAGACAACCCAAACAAAACATCTACATCTACATCAGTATATTAACTTTAAAAACTTATTCTTTATTACATCATTTCTTTTATCAGTTTATTACACCATATTTTCCATTTCATAAAGCCACATGTCTTCTTTTTTTAATATGTGTCATCATTTCTATTAAATCAAATCAATATTACTTTTTTCTTAAATAATTATTTTAAAAAAAGAGATATTTTCTTTACACAATTTCATTAATTTATATAAAGAGAAAATAATAATAATATTTTTTTATAATTTATTTTTTTTATCTTCTATCCAAAACAAAAAACCTCTATATTAAAATTTCTTTTAAACTAAACAACCTAAAATCCGATCATATTTAATATATATTTATTTCCTCTCCATTTTGTTTTATTCAATTTCCATCCTCTCTTTGTATTATTATTAAATTTATTTGTATTCAAAGGAATTTTCTTTGGAGATGTGAGGAAGGGAGGAGGAAGATAGCATGTGTTAGTTGGAGGAAGGCATGTCATCCTAGAAGTCATGAAGGCTTAGGAATTAGGGACATTAGTATTTTTAATGAAGCGTTGCTATGGAAATGGATGTGAGGTTTATGTGAGGAGGGAAATTATCTTTGGAGAGATGTGTTGATATCAAAATATGGGGGTTGTAGAAACTAGGGGTGGACATGGATTGGATTTTTAAGAATCCAATCCATATTCAATCCATATCTACTTAAATGGATTAGATCTTAAATTTATATCCATATTTTTCTATAAACAATTTGGATTTAAGATCCGATCCATTTAAGTGGATATGAATATATCCAATTTATATCCACTTAAATCTTATAGTATTTTTTATATAAATTTTAGTAATTAAACACTAAAAAATAAAATTAAGTCAAAAAATATAATTTCTCATCTTACAACTAATTTTATAGGATTCAGACTTCAAAAATGCCCCCGTTCTGTAGCAGATGAGCCAGATATACCACAAGAATCAACACACTCAAAAACAAACTGATAATAAATAAGATGATCTCACAAAACTGGCAAAGCACATCACTGATAATAAATTACACCCTTAAGAAAACACCCAAAAAATTAAATTCACCAAGATCAGTTCACATTTATGATAATTCATAAACATATATATATATATATACACACACACACAATCTAAGCAGATAATAATATTAACACAAAAACAATCCACTTGGACTTCATCAGAGATACTGCTATCCCCTGGTTGATCATTCAGCTTCCCAAATCAAATTACCTCAATAAAATTAATTTAGTCTAAGCTACCAAAAAGGACTAACCAAAAATAAGAACAATAATTTACATAGACAGCTACAGCTACTGCTACCAATAATAGTGCAGAAGGAACTATCGTTGTTCATCGCCAACTTTGGATGATAGTGCTGACAGAAGCAATTCATGCGTGTAAAACTTGTTTCCTATGTTCACCGTGGCTTGTTGGATCATCAAATCATTCACCACAGACATGCTTAACCCTTAGGTGAACCCATTTCATCCATTTTTTACTGCAATTTTGCAAGGGACAGCAACTACAAAAGACGTTGAACCCTTGGACGAGAATCAGATTTCCTCCTTTGGTGTCTTAGCTCAATCCTCACCCTAATCTTGCGTGCTAGCTAGCTTTAATTTATTCAAATTCCAACAAAACCAAATTATTCTGCTAGCTAGCTAGTACGTTAAATAAAATAAAATAAAAATTGATAAAAACCCAAATGCAAGGAATCACCAGAGTGAGAGATGAAACCAAAGGCAAGGGTAGAGAGGAATCATGAGATTGAGAGAGGAAATGGAGAATCACGAGAGTGAGAGAGCTAGAGAAGTACCTGATTTTCAAATTTGGGAGAGGAAGGCACAGAGGCTGAGACGCACTTGGATTCGTGAGAGAAGTGTCTTGCGCGGTTGAAGTTGTAAAAAAAATGGATTTGGATTTTTCACTTAAATCTGTGTAAAAGAAAATGGATATCAGATTTATAAATGGGTATAAAATATGGATACGATAAAAAAAAATCTGATCTATTAAAAATAGATAAAATGGACTGGACCATATTAGTTATTGGATTATATTTAGATAGCAGATATTGCCCACCCCTAGTAGAAACTTGGTGGAAAATAGTTCCAATAGACTAACATCTATATGGTGGAGAGATATAAAAAAAGGTATGTGGTGGAGGGAGTCTTACCAAGCGGTTCGAAGCTTGTATCTCAAGGGAGGTAGGAGATGGTAGCAATATTAGTTTTGGAGGGATGTGTGGTGAGGGGAGGATTCTTTGAAAGACAAATACTCTAGGTCTTTTCTCCTCTCAAAACAACAAGATGCAATGGTAAAAGATATGGGTTCGTGGGTGGAGTGGTGTGACGCTTTTTTTTGTTGGAAGGGGAACTTAAGAGACTTTAGTAGGAGAATTGAATGCAATCTCTCCTAAAGTGTGTGTGGGGATGATGGGTGGTGTTGGGAGGTAGACAATTTAGGGTATGTATTGTGCATATTTAGCATATCGTGCTATACACAAGTTCATCTTTGATTCGACCCCAAATGACTTTGAGGTAATATGGAAGTTGAAGGTGCCACCGAAAATACAACACTTTGTATGGAGGCTATCCAAGGATCGATTGTCAACCATCAACAATATGCAAAGAACATTATTGTGGTGCTACAAGATCACACCTATTTGGGATAAGTGCTTCTCTTGGTTGGGAATCAATTTTGTTATTCATCAAGTACCTCTCCAGAATTTTTTACAACATTTTTTTTGCTCAACAGTAGTGAATTATATCAAAAGCACAAGTAACGAATAAAAAAATAGTCATAGAGCACGCATAACTTCCAGCTGCAATGCCTATCAAACAAAAAAATTATACATATCAAATTAGCACTGATACAAGTGTCTTATAGTGCACCAATCTTCCCTAACTCACGGCAAATACATAAATCCAACACCCACCAAAAGATAATGAATCTTAACCTATACAATGTAAATATGTATATGAAAAGACACAAAATCTAAAATGGTATAGATAGACTCAACTACCCCCAAAGCCTAAACAAAACTCACCAAAGGTGTTCCCAGTTTGATTTTCCATTGTTGAAATGAAATAGCAAAGTCAGTTTGGTAAGCCTTCAACCAAGACCACATGGAGAACAAGATCTTTTGCCATAATTTTTCCAAATGTTGTTGTCCCTCAAAGATTTCATAATTTCTCTGCTGCCAAATGTTCCAGACTATAGAACACCATCCAACAGACCACCATAATTTGGATTTATTGGCTTGGAATCCATGAAAGTTGCTCCAAAGGTGCTCTTTAGCTAAGTTAGGAAGAATTGAACTAAGGCCAAACAAATTATACCATTTCCACCATATATGTTGGGCAATTTTACAGGAAAAGAGAACATGTGATAAGTCTTCTTCAGACTCATTGCACAAAACACAATTAAGATCCCCTTCTTGAACTTGAATGTGTCTTTTATGGAGGTTATCCTTTGTAGGTAACAGATCATAAAATACACGCCATAACATAAAATATGCCTTTTTTGGAATATTAATTTTCCACAGATATTTGAAGATATCAGTATCATAAGAATCAACACTTGAATTGTACAGAGCTAAATTAGGCATGACAACAGGATGGGGAGGGACGAGGGCAAGTATTGAATTTCTCACCCCCGCCCTCGACTTTATAATCGATTCCCGACCTCGCCCCCGATCCTCATCGAGATTAAAAATACATACTCATCCTTGTCCCCGCTAGGGGTCGGGTTTCCCTGCCCCGCCCCCACTAATATTGATTAAAATTAAAAAAAATTAGAAAAATAATATAACTTTTGTTATTGAAAAATGGGGCAAAAAGGCTAGTTACGTAACAAAAAAAAATAATAACAAAGCCAAATTCAAAATATGGGATCATAATTTATAAAATCTAGGTATTGCATAAAAAATAAGGACCTGTATTTTTAATTTCTCCCAAAATACAATATCATTTAAATATATATTGTCCCAAAAATAAGTAGTTAATCATATAATCATGTTTAGCGAAAAACATATATACTAATATACTATGTTGTGTAACCTTCAAGTTCTAATTTAGTAAAAAGGAAAAAATTAAACATGTTTCATTCCTTCAAATTACATAATAAAAAAAGAAACAACTTAAATTGTCCAGCAAATAAATGTTGATCATTCCTCCAAATTAGTGACACAAGCACCCACCAACTTAAATTGTCCAACAACTTAAATTGCTTAAAGTGTTGGATACTTGACACCATTAATCTTCTACCACATCAAAATATCAAAGTCAACAACTCTTGGTAAAACATCTTCTTCTAAATAGTGGTCCAACTTTGATTTAACATAAGAACTTCTAGCCTTTTTTTTCCTTATAATAAATCTATCATACTCAGATAATGCATCACAAACAACTTCAATACCAGTAACATCTCCAACATTACTACTAAAAGAGTATTTGTTCATTTTCATTTGGTAATCAGAAACAAAGTCATAACACAATTGTTGAATGCACCTCACTTGATTAAAAGAGTCATGTTCATACAATGTTTCATAATAACACTCAAGCAACTCCATCTTGTACCTAGGATTTAAAATAGTGACAACTCTCATCACATTACGAATCATACCCCAATATTTATCAAATTTTATCATCATATTTTTGTCATTTGTTGAATCATTAGGTTATGAGAAGTAATCCATTTTTTGATTGCCAACTTAATCTCACACATATTTCGAAAATACAAATTAGCAGTTGGATGTTTAGTAGAAGAAAATAGTTTAATGATAGTATTGAACAACTTCAATCTCCCACACCTATCCTTTGTAAATTGCCATTGTAAAGTACTTGGCAAACAAGTATATTGACATTCTCGTTGCTTTAATCGAAAAAAATACATTCTCATATCCTATGTAGGCATGGCAACTTCAGCCGCACCCGTCTTGCTTTCGATGGGCAAACCGAGTTAATCGGATTTGATTTCGATTTCGATTTTTCCCCGTTTGTTAAAATCGGGGGAGGGGACGGTTTAGGTAATGTTGGTATCCACCCCACCCCCACCTCGCCCCTATTAAAATTGACCATCCACATTCCACAACACAATACTTTTAGTCCTCTTTCCCACACTTTTGCACACAAAGTCACAAACAAAAACATGGCAAAGGGGATGACGAAGAAGACGAGGACGGCGTCGAGGATGTAGACGGTAAGCCAGAGGTCCTTCATGGGGAGAGTGAGGTTGCACGCGTCGTTGTAGATCGCGTGGCGGCATGCCTGGTGATTCGCCACATCCACGGGGAGCATGAGGATGGAGATAGCGACGACGGAGAGGCCCAAAATGATGACCAATTTGGGGAAGTAGGTCTGGTTCACATCGTTGGGGTGCTGGCAGTTCACGAGGAGGTACACCTCGCCTTTCGTTCAGTTTGGGGGTGGAGCGGGACGGGGAAAATCGACCCCCATCGGGTGCGGGGGTGGGGTTAAATTTCTGGCCCCCGTCGATTTTCGAGGGCGATATAAACAAAAACTGCCCCCGTTGTCATGCTTAATCCTATGACAATTTCAAGTATTTTGTAAGTTGAGTTCCACCTAGTTGAACAATCTAAGGTCAAATTCTTAGTGTAAGGGATTCTCAACTATTTAGTTGTTTTCTCAAAATTTTCCTTCCTTTTAGGTGTTGTTGTTTAATATGTCACACTATCTCGAATCTTTTTCTACACCTTCTTTCACCACTTCCAACCTATCTTTTACTATCAAATTAAGGATGTGTGCACAACAACGCATATGAAGTAAAGACCTATCCCTAAGAAAACTACCTAAGTGAAATTTATCCTTAATTTTATCAATCATTGTATTGTGGTACAATTATCTAGAGTGTTAGTGGACAACATTGTGTCAATATTCCAATCCATCAAACAGTAAATAATTACATTACAAAGTCTATCACTTGTATGAGGAGCATGAACATAAATGAACCTAACATAAATAGAGAGATGTAATATGAAAAAGTAGCAAAAAAAAGAGATGTAATATAATCATATTCAATCATTTTATAGAATAAAAGGTCTAACAATATAAAAAGTTCAAATCATTTTATTACCTCAAAATCTGACTTTGTAAGTTCCAACACCTATCAATGTAATGAGCTATAATAGCCATATATCCTCTCTTTTGATTGGTTGAAATCCACATGTCTAATGTGATGGTTACTCGACCACTTAGAGTTGTTCCACATCACTTCGGCTCTAAGGGAAGTCCATGTTTGTCCATTCTACTGGCCAGAGAATTCTCACTTAGGTAGTTTTCTTAGGGATAGGTCTTTACTCCCGTCTCCACATTATTAACTTCATCTTGATGAGGTGAAGGAGTAGGATCAGCTTGAATATGTAATGGAGTCTGATCAATTGGTGAAAGAGTCTGATCATTTGGTGAAGGTGAAGGAGTATGATCATTTGATGAAGGAATAAGAGAAATTCTTTTGGGTGAAAAACTAATATCTTCCATTATTTTCCTGAAAAGAAAAAAACAAACACTAATTAGTATAAATTGGAAAAAAAGCAAGCAACAATTAAAATGGAATAATGAACATACCAAATTGAGGCCAAATGCACCAATTAACAGGCAATAAATTGGAAAAAAATGTTCTTACATATTCATAAATTTACTTATTTCCTTTTGAATATGTATGTAACTAAAAATTCCTATTAGATTTAGAAATAGTTACATGATTCCATTCAATTTCAGAAAACAAGTAAATATGTAAGTACTATTCTTTCCATCCAGTATATTTTCATGTTGTTGGCATTATGTTATTAAGATTGATAGGTGATAACCCGAAGCTGCATTTGAATATGTTATTACTATAGCGAGCTTTCCTTCACAAATTGAATATGGCGATTGGCAAAAAATCTGCCACACCATCTCGCCATTGTGGTTATGGCACTGCAATTTAACAACATTGGAAAAAATTATAATATAGTTCTCATTATGTTTTAGCTTGACCCCTAATAAATTAATAAATTAAATATTTTTAATAATTTTTTTATATTGAATTTCTAATAAAATGATAATTTTATCTTTAATCCTTGATATTTTTTTACTCCATAGTAAATTTACAAATTTTATCTTTGTTCTGAAACATGTTTAAGGAAGGCTGAAAACTAGCACTCACGTAGATGCACTAGTGCTACTCTCACATATGATTGTGAAGTATTGATAAATGAAAAGTTGGAAATAGTCATATAATAGCTATAGTCTACTTTCTTTATTTCTTGTGCAAAGGACTGATATCATCACCATGTTTCAGAACTCTTTCAAGTCATTTCATGATTTATTTATTTTACATTTTCCTTTCATGTTTAAGTTTCCAATTTTCCTAAAAGTAACTTAACTTTTTCCTTCCCATACTTAAATATGTAAAGCATCCATATAGTCAAACCATATTCAGAAAAACTTTGCAGGCACATTGATATAACAAGACATATTTATGGTGCTAGAAGAATTGTAGTTATCCCTTATATCTTTCAAAAAAAAAACAAATAATCTTCAAACAATTGAAGTAATTGTAACACAAATTTGCAAGGACAAACAACTTTAGATACAAAAGCAAAACAGAACCTGAATGGGCGATGCAGTTAGCTACCAGCGACCCTTGATCAAGTTTGATTTTGTCTGCATAACATAATAACAAATAATTTGTCGTGCCTAATAGTATGCTGGGTTACAACTACTGGAAAAATATGTCAAAGAATAAATAGATAATTCATTAGTTTCTAAAATTGTGATTCATTCCACTTAAGTCACTAAAATTATAGGTTATAGATTATATAATTATATCTTATATGTGATCAACACTCCCATCTAGATTACTAGATATCTAATGCTTTCATGGGTGTATGCATGTAGCTTAACATTAGGCATATGAGATGCCTATTATAATATATATTAAGAATGAGATATCCCCACATCCAACCTTTTTTTTTCGAGGTAACAACAATACCCTATCAAATAAGTCAAATTTCCCCCATCCAATCTTTAGTTATCTGGAGTTAGATACTACCCACTAAACACTATCACTTTCATGTCATCCTAGCTAGAGAATAGTAGTTGAATAAACAAGACACAAGCTACACTCATAGAAAAATTTAAATTGTTTTATCACTATCAACAAATAATCATTTTAGCAACATAATAAGCACACCTTTGATGGGTTGCTTTCCAGGATTCTGGTACTACTATATTTATTTTTTTATGAAAAAACATAGCACTTTACTCTTAAAAAATCATGATGGTTGATGAAATCACTTGAAAATTCTATTATGTACTCGGGATGACCTTTAACAATTACCCTTCGGGCTCAATAGAGAGAAAATGAAAGAAAAAGGGAAATAACTCAAGAGGGAGAAGTGTGTTGAGAGAAAGAAGACAATGGCCACTCCTACAGTGAAGAAGATAGCGGCAACGACTCCAGAATAGAGAGAAAATGAGAAATACCTCAAGAGGGTGAGGTATGTTGAGAGAGAAACAACAATGGCCACCACCCACAACAAAGAAGACAGCGACAGCAGCTCCGAAAGAGGCAACGACAACGATGGAAGAGAGAGGACTCATGAGAGCATTTACAAGTGACTGGAGTGAGGAATGAAGACTGAGGTCTGAGGAGGCACAACAGTTTGGCACAAACATTTTAGATTTCTAATGTCTAAATGTAGGGTTTTTAGTGCAAGGTAGGTTTGGAGTTGGGTCGGGACAGGTATCGTATTTCCCATACCCACCCCGCCCCCGCTGTTGGTTATCGAGGAAAATCCAACCCCGACCTCGGTCAACGCATTTTTCCCCATCAAAGTCGGGCGGGTTCAGTTCGGTCCCCATGAGGTCAGGTGCTACTGCCATGTCTAGGCTAAATAAGCGGATTTAACTGTGAACATAGTTGAAGGCTTTTCCAACCATAACCAATAGTCCTCTTCAAAGCCTCTGATAGATGCATTTTTCACCATGTGGTGGAATTCTTCCACCAAGCTTTTTCCTCATTCAAACCATTTTCTTCTTCATTTAAAGTCCTAATTTCATCTTTCATGCACCCAACTCCCCATATTTCCCACCACCTCATCTCTTTGCTCCAAATTTAGGAACAACCTTGCAAATAACTTTTGAAAAGAATCCACCCAATGCCACCTATCTTCCCAAAACTTAGTGTAAGTGTCATCTCCAATCTTCCACTCAATTATGTCATCAAACCAATTATCGCGCTCACCCCTCACACTAATTTCAATTCCTTTCACCATAAGGATTCATATGATCTCACCCTTCCCTCCCTAATCCCTTGCCAACTTAAATATTTTGAATTAAGCACCCTCTCCCATAACTCTCCTCTATGATGAAACATATTCCATCTCCATTTAGCAACTAGTGCACCATTAAACCAAGAAATATCTTTTACCCCTAATCCTTCATGCTTTTTTGGTGAACAAATTTTCTCCCAACTAACCCCAGATATTTTCTCCCTCCCTTCTTCACAAACCCACAAAAATCTTCTTTGTAATCTAGCTAATGTCCTAACTACTCCTTCCAAAAATTTTAAAAAATGACTAAAAGAATAAGGATATAGAGGTAAGTACCAAATTAATCAACGTGATTCTTTCGGAAAATGAAAGATGTTTGTGTTTCCAAGGTGTAAGCTTTTTGACAATGATAGGTTCCCATGTCTCAATTCTCCTTGGATTGGCCCCAATAAGAATCCCTAGATACACAAATGAAAATGTCAAGATTCTACAATTTAGATATCTTGAACACCTCTTAATAGTTTCCCTCCCACCACCAATGCCACGAAATCTACTCTTATGAAAATTCACTTTCAACCCGGACACTAGCTCAATACATCTCAACATACTCTTTACCACCACCACATTTTCCATTGTTAAATCTCCAACAAAGATTGTATCATCCACATATTGTAGTATGTTTACCTCCACCCCCTTACTCCCCACTTTGAACCCCATTTTTTTTTTAACTTGAGCTTCCCTCTTCAAACCACTCAATCCTTCTGCTACAATTGTGAATAGAAAAGGTGCTAGTGGGTCTCCTTGTCTTAATCCTCTTTGCAACATGAATTCCTTACTTGGACTTCCATTAATTAGAATGGAAATCGAAGTAGATGTAAGACATCCCTTTCTACACTTATTCCATTTTTCATGAATCTTTTCAACATGTAGAAAAGGAAATTCCAACACACCAAATCATATGCCTTTTCGAAACCAACTTTAAGAATCATACAATTTTTCTTCTTTCTTCTTTTCTCATTTACCCCTCATTTGCTATTAAGGCACTATGCAATAGGTTCCTTCCTCCCAAAAAAACACTTTATCTTCCTTCTATCACACCATGAAGAGCTTTTTGTAATATCCTTGCCAAAATCTTTACCACCACCTTACACATACAACCTACTAATGAAATAGGTCTATAATTCCCCCCCCCCCCCACTTTGTGGATCACCTATCTTTGGAATAAGAGTTATAAAAGATGCATTGGTACCTCTAGAGAAAGTCCTTGAAGAGTGAAAATCTTGTACGAAATTAGTCACATCATCATTTAATATATCCCAACGCTTTATGAATTTAAAATTGAATCCATAATGTCTCGGACTTTTTGAACTTCCACATTCTCATATTGCCTCCTTTATTTCTTCTTCCCTAAAGCCTCCAATCAACATATTGTTGTCCTTCCTTGAGATTTGCTTGAATGCCACCCCATCCAATTGCAGTCTGTCCCAATGATCTTCCCTAAATCTATCTTTGAAAATTTTCCTTGCTTCCTCTTTGACCACACTAGGCTCCTCCACCCATGATTTGTCCACCTCAATACCCCTAATCATATTCTTTCTTCTTCTCCAATTGACCACAATGTGGAAGAACTTATAATTGCAATCAACTTATCTAAGCCATTTGACTCTTGACTTTTGTTGAAAAGTGATTCTCTATACATTACATTTCTCCAAAATTCCTCTTGAATTCCCTTCCTAGCTTTCACTTCCTCTAAAGACAAAACTAAGCTCTCAATTTTATCAATATTATTATGGATATTACTCAAAATGATTTCTAATCAATTCCTTTAAGTTAAACTTCAAGCCCTTCAATTTTTCTTTGAGAATATAGACTCCTCTACCATGCACCTTACAAATATTCCATGCCTCCTTTACAAAACCACAAACCTTTTATCTTCAAGCCAACAATCAAGTGTCCTAAAAGGTTTATGCCACCAATCCAAAGAATAATCTTTCAACATGATTGGACAATGATCCGATATGTTTCTATCCAATATATATTGAGAGCTCCCATTCCAAGTAGCAATCCACTCTCCGAAGACCATAAATCTATCAAGTTAACTTCTTTCCCTCCCATTCGGACGAAACTAAGTAAACTTCTTTCCAATCAAAGGGATATCCTCCACTTCCACATCATGAAAAAATTGATTGAATTCCTTCCTTTTGCCACTTCCATGTTCTACCAATGATTCCCCTTGCCTCTCACATGGTCTTTTAACACAATCAAAGTCTCCCATAATGCACCAAATGGACCAATCACTAGCCTCCTTTTTAGCTTTCAACTCTTCCCAATGTCTTCTCCTTGAATCCAAGTCACGAGGAGAATAAATGTTGATGAAAGTATCATTATATCCTCCTTCTTTCCAAATGCCCTCCAAGCCAAGAAATCCATTACCTTGAAAAGAGTTTGTCAAATCAAAATAATCTTTGGACCATAGACAAAGCAATCCCCCTGCTGAATTTATTGTTGACTATGCAACCCATTGAACCTCACAATCTCCCCAAATTTTCTTACACACCTCATGCTTCATGACTTCTATTTTTGTTTCTTGAATGCAAATCAATTGTATCTCCTCGACTACTATTTTATTGATGAATTTTCACTTCACCCCTTCCCAACCCCTTACGTTATATGAAAGAAGCTTTATTGATAAACCCTATACAACCTTTGTGAACTTCCTTTTCTGCAATTACAATTTCCAACTTGTCTCTCTCTTCCAAAACCACTGGTCTTTCCATAAATTTTGCTTCATTTACTTTTATTGACATTTCTATCTTCTGCACAAAATAAAGCACTTTCCCAGCTTCAGTCTTTGCATCTATTAGCCTTACCACCTTATTGCCAAAAATTTTGCACCTGTGGCTTGGCTCACTGGTAAAGGTATAAAGGTTCTCATTTTTTACAAGACTTGTTACCTGAGTTTAAGTGGTTGGTAGAATTTTCTTTTTGTGTAACTGTAGCTTGTTGGGGTTTTGTTACTACGTTAGGTTCTCCTTCCAACTTCTGTCCCATATCATAATTCTTGCATATCCCTTCACTCTCATCCGCCCTAATGTTCTCTTCAAAATTGGCCTATATTGTCAAGCCAGACACACTTTGAAATTGTGTAAAAGCCACATAAATTCCATTACTAGCCCAAATTGTTCACGACCCATATTGACATTGACCAAATGACCTTTTTCTTTAGTTTCTACCTACAAGACCTCCAACCTTACCTACTCCACTCTCCTTTCCTTACTCTTCGTAGCCTCCTCATATTTATTTTGAATTTCAAAATCCTCTGCTTTTTCCTCTTCACATATATTTTCGTGAATGAATCCTTGTTGAGTAGCATCCAAATCTTTTTCTACCAACTCAATATCTCCTTTTGTCTTGCCTTCTGCCAATCTTGTACCTTGATTGTGACATCTTTCCATAATAGATTCTTGTACAACCTCTGTGAGTAGGTGCTCAGAACCATGTAATGTTTGCTCTTCGCCTCACCGTTAATACCCAACTTCCCTCCTTTCCGACCACCTCCTTCAATGGCCTTAGGATCTCTAATGGCCACCCTGTCTAGATCTCCTTCATCCTCGTCCTGTATAGGTACCACTTCCACTTCCATCCCCATATCACTCACCATAGAATTTCCATCCTCCAATGGTACCTGATACTTCCAATCGCAACCATTACACTTCCTGGGTTGTGTCATCATCGCCTCATAAATTCTTGCCTGATAAATGCTTCCATCTACCCTCAGTTTGTGATTTTGTGATAAAAACTATGGACGCAAAGTTCGGATGAGAGCTCAAGTGTACTTTAGATTTGACATTTGTTATGTTTCTTCTAGAAGCTTCACCATCACAGCGACTCCATTTATCAATATATAAATGTATTCCTTCGTCCACATAGTCAGAGGCACCGCCAAACACCTTACTCATGTTAGCCTAGTTCCTGGTACCAAACCAGAGGTCTCCGTATTCTTCTTTGTTGTTCACATCTGTAAATAGCTCATCCAGACCTTTGATGAGTACCAAGTCATCTCTGAGACACTTCAACTTTATCTCACCCCCCCAACAAAACATTCCTCATCCAGTTTATCGAAATTAGACATGTCTTTTAATGTACCCCCCAACACCCCTTCAGCCATTCCTGATGCCATGAATTTGTGTGATGATGTCGATACTTTTCCCACCACTTGTTGTGGAGTATGGGTTGTTTTTTGTTTCACCTGTCACTATTGACGTTGTGGTTGTTCTCCCTTGGTTCCTCCTATCTTAAGGTCAGTGAAATATGGTTTCTCTTTGCATATTATTTGTTATCTTGTTCCTTGCTTTATGGCTTTGATTGTCTAGCTTTATGTTTCTTTTGTTTTGTTGTACCACTTGCTCCTTTTATGCATTGCGTCTTTGTCCTCCCTTATCTCTAGAATCTTGAAAGGCATATTATTTTCTGTATTTTGGAAAATTTGTATGCATCTTGGATATTTCCAATCAAGATGTTATCAAGATGTTTTTCCATCTTCAACTTGCACAAAATCAAATCGATGTCCCCCCTTATTCCTCCTCTGTAAAATAACCAAGTCACAAACTTTCCCCTAGTGTTGAAAAATCCTCCATAGATTAGATACAATGAACTCTTCTAGGAATCCTGAAAAGAAAAAAAGTAGCAACATCAAGTTTTCTCCCCTTTGCTTACGTTAACCATTCACACCATTGTTTCACCACCATGAGTAGTCTCTTCGTTTCCTCATTTTGTTCATGTCCTCTTTCGGCGATGTGGTGGCGATGTTAATTAGAGCCTCATGTGGAAAAGCAATCACTATTGAAGTGGCAGTGTGGTTTCCTCGAGTGATTTGTTGGCTTGAAGTTTGAATTTTTTTACAACATGTGGTTTTGTTTGGTTCTTCGGAACTAATTGAGATGTGGAAGAGCTTTTGGTGTGCCATGGTGTGGAAGGTATGAAATTGTAGAAACAAATGCATATTCAAGGGAGACAACTTTGATTATCAAAGATTGATGGATGATATCCTATTTGGTGTTTGGTCCCAGATAAAGGGGTATTCTCCTCATGTTTTGTTTTCATATGTGCAATGGATAACATAACTAACCTAACTGCATGCTTATTGAACCAGTCATAATGCTTTATACTATCATTACAAGTGCAGGCTTTCATTTGTTAATATTCTGGTAGAGTGTACACAATTTGGTGTGGGTGTGCAAACGAAATTTGTGTGTTGAAAATATTTGTTGGTATAGGATAATATAGAGTGCTCTATGAGTTGTTGTATCACGTGTTAGGACTAGATGATATGATATAAGCTATGAGAATAAATATTTATACCTTGTGGGCTAGGTATCCCTGGAGGGGTACCTTGTATCCTCTCCTTGTAGACTTCTTTTTTATTAATATTAAGGGTAATATAATCAAATTCATTTTTAAAAATGTGATGAATTAATAAATTGGTTCTTAAAAAATAAAATAAAAAATTAATTTAATTTATAAATATTATTTCTGACGCCAAATTTGTCACTGCATCATACTTTCAAAGACAAAATTTGATCATTAATTCTTAAAATTAATTACTCGTTTCTAATTGTTTTCCTTCTATCCACTTTATTTTTTTCTCTCGCACTAAACCAAGGAAATCAGAGGATCAATCGGAAAAGGGGATTAACTTGCAATTTTTAAACGTGGACCGTACCCGGTAGAACATCTAGTCCGTTAATCATCTTATTATTGTATATCTGACGGTCATGCTCATGCATTACAGGTGCGCCGTATTTCCGGAACTTCACGGTATTCTGTCCAAAAAAGAAGCGGGAAAATTCACCCAAAACACAAAACCCTCCAAAATGGTAAAATCCAAAACACTCTTCAGTTTTCTCTTCACTTCCCTCTCCTCTTTCTCCCCCCCTCTCTCTCTAGACCTGGTCGCATCGCAGATTCCACACACGGGCACACATGGGCACACACTTCAGATCCGAATCTCGATCCATAGCAGAGTCCGAATTCGAACCAAACCGAATCCATGACCTCGAAGAGAAATCGTGGCACCTCCTCGCACTCCTCTTCCGAATCGGCCACGCCGTTTACCCGCAACGCCTCGCCGCGCAGTGCCGTTTGTTCGCCGCGTCGCCTGACTTCGTCTGCTACGTCAGCACTCTCCCCGGCTCGCCGCTCTCCGTCACCGACAACGGACTCGTCACGCCCTCCGCCAGCGCCGTCTTCGCCCTCGGAAGCTTTTTCTCTCTCCGCTTCTTGCCGTCGCAAACGCACCGTTTCAGGAAACGCAAGTTGCTTTTCGATTCCGCCGAAGGTTCAGTTTTCTTTTTCTTTCTTAAATTTTAATTCTGATTTTTTTATCTGTAAATTTCGTGGTTGATTTGGTTTGATTTTGGTGAAAGCAGAAAGAAGAGAGCACAAGAGGTTAGCGATTCGTAATGGACCTCGAGAATTTTCGTTCCAGGTAGTCAGAAGCCAAAAATTCTATAAGTTAGTAGTGAAACTAGAAATTTATTTATCTGATACAAAAGCTACTTATAGTTGTTTCAACTCAAAAACCATTTTGAACCTAATATCAATTCTTCAATATGGAATCAAACATGTGAATATTTACTTATAATCAAGGTAGGTGGTATTTTAACATTATTTTAGATGATCCGACATGAATTTAAACACTTAATTTTTTTGCTTATTGATAGTTATATGAACCCGGAATCATACTTTTAATTGGCTTTCTTTCCCATGTATAAAGGAAAACTTGTTTGGCTAGTGTGCGTGCCTTTGTATGTGACGGCGACAGTAGTTTGGTTATGCATGAATTTCATTTTTCTTGCATTAGGATGCGTTATTATATAGTCTAGTGAAAGGAATAGAAATATAACCGTTTAGATTGTAGTGACTATGATTATTATTCGTAAATGTCAATTTCTGAGGGTATAAGGTTGCCTTTGGTTTCATCTTAGGCATGTACTGGCAGTTTGTTTGAATGATATAATGATTTAATGCATAGTCGAATATAATTGATTTTGTTTCTATAGCTAGTGTGTAGCTGTGATATTCGACAGTTGCATTCACTTCATTGAGAATGATTTGCATTTTCTTGCATTTAGGGTTGCATTACAGTCAGGTGGAACAGAAAGCTATAGAAATAAAATCTATTCTATTCAGCTGTTTATTATTAATATATAAAGTAGTAAATATCATTTCTGAGTGCATAGTTTGGTTGCCTTTCATTTGAGTTTCTTCTAAGAAAAAAAAGATCAATTAAAAATCTGATTAAATTTTGTAATAATCAGATTTGTTATTTTTATGTTAAGAAAAAAACTAAAACAACGTTAGTTTTAGTCCTTTTCTTATAAGTTATAATAAGTAACGTATGAAATAAAGCTACATTATAAAGTGTTTTTGTCTTTTCAAAGCTTAAACAAGTGCATCTTTAATCAACCAACCTTATAGACTATAGAGTGACATATATCTGTTATTTAGCAATCATTGTATTTCGTGCTGAATATGGTGCTAAGCTTTGGGATTTTTCTTTGGCGTGCAGAGTTTTTCTGATGCTGCAGAGGCTCTGATGAGAAGAAATTTCCCTGTAATAAAATTTGAATCACAGAATATGGGTAGTGGGAATTTTGTATTCCTCTTATGTATTGATAAAAATGAAGAGTGTTCAGGTTGTCCAATGCCAAATTTTGAACATTGGGAAGCCAATAACGATGTCGGCACATCCATGTCTAATGGAGAGGTTTCTAAATCTATTATCGAAGCGCTGACCAAAAAAATATCTATTATTGAAGCAAGTCACTTGAACTGTCCAAAGCTAGCGGACATAAATAGATTCATGGAATGCAATCTCTTTGTTGACCGTGCTCTCTTGGATCCCTCATGCAAAGATGGAATTGTTAACAGCCTTGGAATTGGGAAGAAAATAGATTATTTTGACACATTTATACATGACTGTGCTGAACAAAACAGTATTCATCATGTGGATGAAGATGGTATTGGTAAAAGTAATACTTGCAAAGATCAACCAAGAGAACCTAATGAAGATGATGAGGTGGAAAGTGGTTCAAAGAAAGGGCTGATTGATTCTGGCACAAATAGAGTCAAGGAAGATGTTGCTCAGAGGGTCAATGCTGCACTATGTGGAGAAACATTGACTAATGGTTTGGAACAAAAGAACCGTGTCCATGCAATGAATTTGGAAAAGGAGAGTGAGAGAAACACAGGGACTAAGTCTACTAATAAAATAGCAAATTCCTCTTCAACTCCAAAGCGGCCTTTGAAATCTTCTAGCATATTAAAGGGAGGACAGAAGAATGATCTCCACCCCAAGTCACAAATTCTTAAAGAGTCATTAGCCAGTAATAAATTTGGTAGTGTTCCAAAAAATGTTGATCAATGTAAAAATGATCAGAATCTTACAGTGAGGAAGCAAAATCATAAAGAGAACATGGCAGGTAATATTGCCACTACTACTAAGGTGAGCAGCTTACACTAAGCTGTAGTAATAAATCGCTGCACTTTGAGAAGATGCTTTTTTGGATCATTTTGACTGTTTGATTAAGAGGCATAACTTATATGTTCACTTTATACATTTTGGTTATTTTGTTGAATCAGGTGGAGAAAAGAGCATATCCATCATTTGAAGCTTTTACAATAGAGGAAGAAGAAGGTTCAGGTATTTGGATTCTTTCTTTCTCCTCAACTTCCTTATTGATGAAATAAATATTTAAACTGCATTGACATTTCTTATTTTTTTATATAGGTGGTTATGGCACCGTTTACCGTGCTCAAAGAACTACTGATGGAAAACGGGTTGCAATAAAGTGTAAATCACACCTATCTTTTATATTTAATTCTGTGCTGTGTGTTTAGTGTTATAATTAAGAAAAGGAAAATGGGTAGTGTCTGTTATTTGCACAAAATTTGAAAGTGAAGCTACTTATTTGTCTTCAAAAACTCAGTTCTTCTTGTGTTCAGTTTCCCACTTATAGTAGAAACTGGAGGCAATTCTTTGTATGTAATCATTTTGATATTACTAATACTAATTTACTATATGATTGGCGTAATGGCTTTTAAGAAATTTTGATATTGAAGCTCCAATATATATACATGTGATTTTACAGGTCCTCATAGGAATGCTCATAAAAACCATGTAAATAATGAACGGAGTATGCTTGAGCGTTTTGGGTAAGTATAAGTCATAATGGTACAATATTTGTTATATTTAAGCTGCAATGCGTTCTGTTATTTGTTAATATTTTTTTCTCATGTTACAGTGGTAAAAACTATATAATAAGGTATGAGGGAACTTTTAAAAATGGCAACAGCGACTGCTTTGTTTTAGAACATGTTGACCATGATAGACCTGAGGTAATTGCTGAAGCTGTCTATAATTTATATTTTCTTCATCAGAAAAACAATATTTGTTTCAGTTTCTACATATAATTGTTTTTTTCAATTTAATCAATGAATCAAATTCAGGAGATGAATTCCCCTTTAGCCTTTACCAACGTTAAACTAGTTAGCACTTGAGAAGAACCCTAACATTCTCTGAAATTCCTCTTTAGTAGAGCTAATTTTACTTCTTGATCTTTAGGTTGTGGAAAAGATATGCAAGAAATGGATTTCTTTTTCAATGTTTCTTATTTTAATTTAATTTGGCTCGTGAAAGTACTCTAACCTGCTCTACATTCATGTTTAATGGAGATAAGTTCCCTTCTCAATTTGTAGGTTTTGAAAAAAGAAATTGATCTAGTTCAGCTTCAATGGTACGGGTATTGCATGTTCAGGGCCCTTTATTGCTTGCACAAAGAGGTATTTCCCCCCTTGCATGATCAGAGTCTCATGTGACTGACTGAAAAGGCAACAAGTACAATTGTTTTGAGTAGTTTGAATTCTATTGTAGGGAGTTGTTCACAGAGACATTAAACCTGGAAACTTCCTGTTCTCTCGAAAGCTAAGCAAAGGCTATCTTATTGATTTTAACCTTGCCATGGTTAGATTGCTTCACTTTCTTCTTCTTATCAAGAGTTTTGACTGTGATTCTTTTAATATAAATACTGATGAATTTTGATATTTCTTACTAGGATTTAAAGCAGAAACACAACATTGGAAGTAAGATTTCTTTTCACTTATCCGTTGCTTATTCTTTTGAGAAATAGAAAAACTGGCTGAATATTTGATTTTCTTATGACACTTGTAATTTTCATAATATAAGCCATGGTGCCTCTTTGGTAACTTGGTTAACTAATTTCAAGATTGAAGACAACATACTCTTAGGACAAAACAACATTTTTCTTGCTTCTGCGATTCTACCTGAATTATATTTATTTCTTTCAAATATTCCTTAGTTAAGTTTTACTGTCAATGATATTCATAATATAATCTGCTTAATTAGTTTAGTCAATTGCACATCTTTTCAGGTAAATCAAAACCAAGCCTTGATGCAGCATCCAATATTGTTTCTTTCTCTTCTGGTTCTGCCCCTCTGGTCCGAGACAAGAACCTTGGAGGCAACAAGTCTTTAACATCCAATAAAAGGGCTTTGGCAGATTATAAGAATTATTCTGAATTTAATAGGCATGTAAAGCAAAAGGCTTATACCGGTCCTCTGAAAAATTGTCCTGATAAGGCTGGTGGGAGTTTTCTTAGAGCACAAGGAGCAGATGGCTCTGGAATAACTTCTGCGAAAGATGCTAGCACTAGGACTGCTTCTGCAGAGAGGCTCAGGGAACCTTTACCTTCCCATGGAAGAAAGGAGCTTATAAGCTTTGTGAATACCATGAAATGTGAAAACAACAGTTCAACAATAGGCCCTTCTTCACAAAGGAAAAGGGTTACTGCTCCCTCAAGCAAGGTAGATGGCAAGATTTTTAATATTACCCCGATGCCTTTGCATTCGTCTACTGTTGGTGGGGGATTAATGAGAAGCAAAGGTATGACTCAAATTTCATAACTTCTAAGTTCCAAGGAGTTTTATTGCTACCTTTATCTTATTAACTCTTGGTGTGTTTTCCAGGTGATGGTAAGAAAAAAGAAGGTTCATGTGTTGGAACCAAAGGATTCCGTGCTCCTGAGGTATGATCTTGCTGTCACTTCTATACACTTGAATCTTTTTACCCATTTAAAGGCTCAATTTATGCTGATCCAAATAGAGATACTGTCTATAATGAATGTTGACATAGAGAGTGCCATTTTTAGATGCTTGTTGAAAAAGAGAATTGGAAACATATTACTATTAGCACCTGGAATGACATTTTTATACTGCTAAGGAAGTTAAAAGTGAAGCATTTGCCTTCCCTAAACCTAAAAGAAATCACTATTCATACTTTGGGATACACTATTTCCTTTAGCCCATGTACGATTTATTAGAATAGTATTCTGAGTTAGCATAAGTTTTAACAGGTTACAATTGACTAGTTTCCCAGTTGCAGTATAGGTTTTCAGTATCCCATATTTACCATTTCGTTTCATTTGTGGTACAAATTGTGCTCTCCTGCTGACTAAAGAAACTTAATTATGAGAATTTTACTTTGAAGGATACCCTTTCCTGCCAAACACGGTCTGTATGGCCAATTGAGATGTCCATGATTTGAATGATTTAATTGTACTAGAAAACTAGTCTGAAATATGTTTCACCCTATGAGACTATTGGTCTCTTTTTCAGAATTTAAACGAAACTTCCTTTGGGCAAGGGAAAGAGAGGAAAAAAATGTAATATCTGATATTTAATTCTTAAGTTTACATAGCGCATTCAAGCTGTAAAGCTAAATTTATGGTCTATCCCTGATAGGACATTTTAAGTTTGTTACCCAGAGAAGCTATTTCACTGTCCAATAATCAATTTATGGCTTGTTTTTCAGTAGTTTCAATTCAAGGTTCTACCTTTTCTTCAGGTTTTGTTAAGGTCTCAGCATCAGGGACATAAGATTGATATTTGGTCAGCTGGAGTTACTCTACTCTACATGGTGATCGGGAAGACTCCTTTCACTGGCGACCCAGAACAGTAAAAACCACCTGCAAAATTCATTTGTGATGATTTTATTTGTTTCGTTGTTTGTCTGTCCATGCTGACAGAGTTTTGTTGCAGGAATATAAAAGAAATTGTTAAATTGCGGGGCAGTGAAGAGTTTTGGGAAGTGGCCAAGCTACATGACCGTGAATTATCTTTTCCTGGGGTAATTTCTTTAATTCCTTATTTTGAAAACACTTAATATTGAGAAAATTATTAAACTGAAATAATCTTCGAATTAATCAAAATGTTTATTATTCTATTAAGTTTCATGCAAAAATATATTTATAAATGGAATATTCTTTTATCTGTCTCGTTAGAGATTATTGGTTAAACTTAATAAGTCCAGTTGTGTCCGTAAATTAATTCTATGATAATGTTTAAAGATGATGGTTGCTTGCACAAACTTTATTTTGGTTTTTAACAGTTGAAATTGTGATTTTAATTCAATAGCTCTGAACTCAACTGAGGTTACTACAAAGAAAAGAAGCTCTTATTTTTTACTAATATAGTAAATGAAGCAAAATGATTAATGATTGTATACTTATCACCTTAGTTAATATTCATTGAATTGCAGGAGTTACTTGATGACCGATACTTACAGTCATGGGACTTAGAAGGATGGTGCAAAATTCACTCAAAGAGACCAGAGTTTCTTGAGCAGATCCCGAAATCACTGTTTGATTTAATAGATAAGTGTTTAACAGTTAACCCAAGAAATAGGCTCAGTGCTGAAGATGTTCTAAGACATGAATTCTTCGACTCATTGCATGAGTCCCTGAGGAAGCAAAGGATGTTTCATCGTCATCGAGCTCTCAGGTCGGACACTGCAGCTTCCAGAGCAATCTGACATCAGTTTCGTTAAGTGCATGTACTTTTGGTAGCAACTGACCACATAAGTAGTTGTTATTGTATATTTTTTGAGGTGAAGGTGGTTAACACATAAGAGGGTTTCCTTACCAGTTAGTGATGGCTGTACTGTATATATAACTATAGCAGAGAAACCTAGCAGTGTAACTTGTAAGTTGTGTAAGCTGCTTAAATTTAGAACTTTAACATATTTTTGTATTTATTATTTTATTGCTATAAAGTGTTTTTCTCATTTATTTTTGTAGGTTCCAACTAATAATGTTTGTTCAAACTTTTTATAATCTTTCATCTTATTTAAAGAATTAAAGCTCAATCCTAGCAATTGCTTCAAAAAGTTAACTTTCATAAATAAGAAGTTTTGGATCAAAGTAATGAAAGTCGACGAATGATGATAATGTTTAGTAAATATAGCATACTAGAATGTTTATTAAACTTGTTTTAAATTTTTAATCGTATCTGATCTATTTGTTGAGAATGTTAACTTGTCAAGTTTCAACTACTTATAGCTCAAATTGAAGACTAAAACATGATTGAGGATCAATGTGTCAAATTGAGTTTAATTATTGTATGAAAAACTAAATTGTATATCCTTTGGTTTTGAAAATTAACTAAAAGGAATAAAAATGTCAAGTAACAGTGACTTCGAACGAAGTGAAATATAAATCGTAATCTCTAAATTAGAAGCATTGAATTTTCGCCTCAAACGTAAACCCTTTCTATGATTCATTTTGACATGTATCGTGATAGGTACAATTAAAGTTTAAACCATATATAATCCAATTGCAGTTAGCGCAGCTACTATATTAATGGTCTGGAAATGAATGGAAGCGATGTTAAATCCTTCGACATCTTGCTAAATAACTCCAATATTATTCTATTATACTTATTTTCTTGCAGAGAATTAGAATTAAGAAACATTAATCTTCCATGAATACCATCAGAGTCATAAAATATATAACTTGTGCATATAACAATCCTCATAAAGAGAATCCACCATCCAAAATATAAGAAAATAATAATCATAATCTATGAGCAACCAGAATAACCAGGTCAATACATGCATATGGGAAAAAGGATTACCATTTCTAACTTTCATTTTAACTTCTGAGGGGTGATAATTACAAACTTGCCTGCCATTATTTATATTTTCATGTCTAAAAAAGAATGCATAATCAGCATGAGAATTTATTTATGATTTCGAACCATTTTATATAATAAAACTCTGCATGTGTTCTTTAGATAAATGAGAGAGATACTAGGCATTTTTTTGAATCCAAAATCATGAGGAATTACGGTGTAGAATTCTCTGCAACAAGCAAATAATATAATATGAAAGTGAAGTTTTAGAAACCGATCCCTATCAAGACAAATGATTGGTTGAACCAGTGGATCACTAATTGAACTGCATGAAAAATTACAGTGTGGAATTCTCATGGAAGCTCAGCTTCTCCTTCATGGATCTCTCTCTGAGGCTTTATCTTCTTCAGGATAGCCTCTTAATGGGTTATTTATTTTGCAAATTTCCTATAGAACAACAAAACAAGTTATTCCTGCTCTAGTTTTTTCCTTCTCTGATTGGAAAAATTGAGAATTTGAGATATTTATCGGTAATGATTTTCGTAAAGATTGTATGTTTATGCCCAATCTATTTTCAATGTACACTTGATGAAAATTAATTTCAGACATTGAAGGTCCGTGAAAAAGAAGAATGTAGCTAATTTTGGAATTTTTAATCAGTATGTGTCTTTCATTAAGGGTCAATGAAAGTTATGGGTTGATATTATGATAACATTGAATGCCATCTTTGTACATCTTCATATAGGCATTTACCTGTTAAGTGATATATATGCTATGAAGAATTGCTTGTTAGTTGATGTGTACGTGTTAACGGTATTGTATTTTACAATTTTGGATATGCTTTGGCACAAGGTTCACATTAAAGACATTTTTTCTTATAGGATTATGATTATGTTTAATTGAGAATGGGATTGGAAGGTTATCTTTCTGTATTTAGCTGTAGCATGGTTGGCAATATGAAACTATGGCATTGGCATGGCAGCTTCACAACTAAAAGAATTGCTGCTAAAACATCCTGAAATTAAAAGGCAATCAATCCCCTTCATCAAATATAATTGAGTAACTTACAATTTTTTATTTTTTTTTAATGTTTATCGGTATCTGTTTGTGCTTGTTTGCTGTTGGCTTAGCTTTGCATTAAATTTTATTCTGTTCGCAGCAAACAACACTTTTTATTTGTATTGGTTGATGCAAGTTTGATCACAACTTGTCGTTAGACCTTTGCTTTTTTCTTTATAGATTATTTTGCCGTTAAAAAAAATACCATGATGAATATTTATTTTAAGACTTAAATAACTTTTAGATATATTTCATATACTTGATTTTTGTTTTAAGTTTATGATAAATGTTTTGTTATTTTGAATTTTTAATATATTAAAACTTTTGTTTCAGATTTTTATCGTTGATTAAATAATATGAAATCATCTCAACGGTTGATATATATTGAAAGAATCATTAAAATGGTGTCACATTATCACTTAATTGATGATATAAATATATAACAATATTTTTAATACATAAGAGATTTAGAGCAACAATTTTTTTTTTATCAATGACTCAAAATAAAAATTAGATATATATAAGAAAAATTTTAAATATATTTAAGCCTTATTTTAATATATAATGGTTGATGTAAGTTTGATTACTTGTGGTTAGACATTTGCTTTTTCTTAATAAATTTGTTTGTCGTTTAAAAGAATTTACCATGATGAATCTTTATTTCAATATATAATAAAAATATCCAACTATAATTGCAACATTTCACAACAATGCTCCTTAGTTTCTTCTCACCTTTTGATATTGTTTTTATTTGTTTCACAACCTTTTCCATTTTTATTTTTATTAATATTTATTGAACTTTTTGGCCTATGCAAATGCATGAGACTTTATATATCATATCTAGTTTTATCAGAAACCAAAAATATGTATCTATTTAGTATATCTTTGTCACTTTGTTAGGATGGCACGCCTTGGGAGATAAACGACCTATGTGGTTTGAAAAGTTTTTGAATAAAGGAAGCGAACAAGTTGTTCATATCTTGAGAAGTGTCATCATCGTGATTAATAAATAATAAGTATGTCTTTGACACTTACGTCACTTAGGAACCCACAAAAATATTATAAGTCACCATCAATAAGTTATAAAGGGACTTGCACATTCACCCTATCCAAAACAATATTATATAGTCAAATTTGACGAAATTATTCCCACTTAATTAAACCATATTGCGACTTAATAAAGGAATGAGATGAGATATGGTGTCCCACATATAGCTTGAGAATGAACTCATTGAATAAAAGATCATTTTCCTACGTGATTCACTTTTCAAGAGGTTCTTCAAGAAAACATAATCATCATGTTCCTTACATAAAAAAAAAAAAAAAGTTTTAGGATCTTTTAAGTTACATGACCAGAAAACTATAGTCAACCCTCCCAAAAGCCTAACATGATCATGAACTATCCATTCTCTCGAAGCCATAATTAAGGTGTAGAGAAGTTTTTTCTCTGCCTTCTCCATCTCTCATAAACGCACAACTTATGAGCTTATAGATCCCAAGTCTTTTTGTTGCAAAAATCATATACTCCCTTGTATACAATAAAAATCACAATTAAATGGTCTAGTTCTACACACTAACTATAGCTACACATGACTTAGACATATCCACTTTATACAAATACATCGTGGCCTATATGAAGTTGTATAGCTTTGCAAGTTAATCATCTTCTTTGGCTTCTCATCTTTTTAATGCTTTTTGTGAGCCCTTGTTGAAATGACTTTTTTTAACACATTAACTATCAAAGGCCTTCTTTAAAAACAAACCTACTTTTTTCAAGGACCACACATTTCCTACATGTTACCACTATTCACTAAAGCTAATTAAGTCACGTTGATCTGTCACCTAGACCAAGACAACAACTAGACTTGCTTTCCTAAAGTTATAATTACTACTACTCTTCACCACGCATTCATCGATCCATGTCTACATATATTATTGCTGGTCAACAAGTTAGGTCATAAATGATTAATATAACATCATACTAGTATTAAATTAGATATCAGCGAATTAGCGTGGACATATGCATTGTCTGTGTGTATTTATAAATAGTGCATATGAAATTATTAGAAAATTATTGTGTGACACATGTCCAGTAGATGGTTGGCATCTTTTGTGTATGTTTGGTAAAGTTTATCCTAAAAAAGAAAATCAAAGCCTATTCTTTTAATCATGATTGTAGGCCCACTTGGAGGACTAAATGGTAATTAATAGACTTCAACTTAGTTTGGAGCAAAGTACATGAACATGTTGGCAATGAGACGGTTACTGACTAATTAATACTCCATCTGTTTTAAATATAAGAAAAAAATATTTTTTTAAATATAATTTTTTTAACTAACTTTATCTTATTATCTTATTTAATACTACTATATTTTAATGCTATTTATTTAATTAAGGTATTAGTTTTAATGATTATTTTTTATTTTTGAAATATATCATGTTTCAATGAAAATAAGTTTAAAAAATTAGTTAAAATTAATGTAAATAAATATGATTAACTAATTTTCTTAGTTAGAGAGACATGTTTTTCTTTTTCTTATATTTAATATAGGAGGAGTATCAATTTAAACATCCCATGATATGTTTAAACTTATGTTTAAATATACTCTATATAGTTTGAGTTACTTCCTAGCTCCTCCCTTTTCATTTACTATCGGGCTTCCAGAGAAATTTTGTTTTAGTGTACTGTATTAGTATCATTTTAAAGTTTAAATACATAGAAACAATTTATTTTTCTCAAAACCCGGCATATGAGATTTAATTACCTCAACGAAAAAAAAAACGATTATTATTTAGAGACACAGTCAATAATATAATTAAATAGTTTTCCCTTAATTTTTAGTTAGGAAACTGTTTAGGATCGAGCACTACTAGTATTGATTAAAAAAGACAGACAATATAGAATTTGAGAATCAACACCCTATTTTAGTTAGGTGTGTTATTTTCTTTGGAAGGGACAAGGGTTCCTCGTTCATGGGATTTTGTGTAATAACATGATATCTACAGAACATGATGAGCAGTTAATTGGGTGTGCATGCTGGAAATCAACCAAAATTTAAGAATTTCCAATAGATACAAATGGTTGGCTGTGCATATTTATGAGTCTATATTTGACTGGGTATTCAATCCAGTGCTTTTTTGGAAACTTACATGCATAAATTACATCAACCAAACTCACCCTAGGCCATGAGTAATGGAAATTCTTCATCTAGGCCTATCCAAGTGCAGGATACTTATGATTTTTATGTTATGAAATGGTAACTAAAAAAAGTATTTTGGACTGCACAATTTCTCGGTAATTTCCAAAATAAGTTGGTAATTTAATATTTTTGATAGATTTCTGACAAATCAAAATCTGTCAGTAAAATAGTCGTAGAAAATATCTGTTGATAAAATTTATGTCCGTTGGTAATTTTCAATAAAAATATCCGTTAGAAATTTCTGACAAAAATATCCGACAAATATATCTATTGGTAATTACCCATGAAAATATGCTTGAGAAGTTTCTGACATATCTATCTGTCGATGTTGTCCACAATCATATTTTCGACGGATATATTCCGCCGATAAAATCCATCGATAATTCTTTTTTTCAGGAATTTATTATTTCTTTTTTATTATTTAACATCGGTAAATTAAGAATATTTATTTTTTCATTTATATTATTTAACGACAATATTTAAATTAACACATACATGTAATTAATGAAATACTCAAATTCATAAATTCAAAATAGATGATAAAGCAAATTCACCTAAATTCCAAATAAATCCAAAATGAAAGCACAATGTCTAATATGTCAATAGTAACTAGTATTATTAAGTCAATAATCAAAATATCCAATGTTAAAGTGCCTCTTATGGGATAAGTATTGGGGAAGGAGAGAATAGAAAAGAAGAAGATAGACCAAATTAATATATGCCTTTCATTGATCCTTTTCTGCAATTAAATAATCCCTCAATCCTAATTTGCAAAGGAATAAATAACTAATCGAAAGATAAAAAGCTATTATCTAGGAAACTAATTAACAGAAAGATAAAAGAATAATCTTCCTAATAATTGCAATAAGCCTTATCCTAATAAAATAGAAATTAATTAAATAAATAATCTTTGAAGTGGGCTGGTACTCTTGTTGCACTTTTGGGTCTGCATGCTTCAGCCTCTGCTAGTCATCTAGTTGGTGATCGTCTTGTTGCTGCTGGTCATCTGGTTATCGTCTTGTTGCTGTTGGTCAGGTTGTTGACATTGATGAATAATGTTCCACGCTTTTGGTGGTAGGAACTGAAGTACAACTGACTAAAATACATGCATCTTCTCCTTTGATTAATGAAGCTCCTTCCTTAGTTGATTATTGAATCTTGAGCGCGATTGCAAGATCTTTGCACATGCTGCATGAGGCTATCATCTTCACATTTTTAACTATGAGCAAGATCTTTAGTACCGTAAAGACATCCCTTATGCTTTGGTCCCGCAGCTGCAATCCAACATTTTCGACGGAGTACATTATGTGGGAAATACTCTGTCGGTAATAACGATTTTTCTTGTAATGTTAGAATATATAATACTCCATTCATTCCTGATTATAAGATTATTTTTAAAATTTTGTTTATCTCTTTTTATAAGATTTTTTTTTCTAATTTTTAGATACATTAACTATTTTTTTTTGTATACTTTTACTTAATTATTCTTTTTTCAAACATTAATGAGAAACAAGTAAGTGAATAGAGAAAGAATAAAAGAATAATGTTGAAATGATAGTATAAATAATTGTCAAATTTAATGTGATAATTATTTTTCTTAAAAATGTGAATTAGTTGAAATGATCTTATCATCATTATGGACGGAGAGAGTAAATAAGATCTAACCATTTCATATTACAGTTGGTTGATTTAGTTTTTTTCTTCTAGTACTATCTTTTGTAGATGAGTTTTGGGAACTCTTGTTTCCATCACCAATATATTGTCGTTTTGCTGATTAAAAAAAAAACAAATAACCAACCATATATGTACCTAATTCCAACTTCCTAATCAATTCAACTAATATATGTAACATAGTGCCTCACACGTACCCTAAATATTTAATTTAGATATCTTAAATCTCAAGGAATACATTTACTAAGGATAAACATAAATACAACAGTTGTTATCAAGATACATAAGTCAATTTCTCAAAAAGGAAAAGGCAATTGTTGAGGGCCGGCTTGCATCGAACTTTTGGGGTGCATTGTGTACGTCCACCACCACTTGCATGTAGTGTGACGGAGATGGGATGCTGATAGCAACAATGCCACCAGCGAAAATGATAGATATGTCGCTTTATATATGTGGTTGTAGGTTACCACTATATGCATGGCTGTGTATGTATAGAACAGGCCACAGGGACACATATTTGTTACTGAAAAAAAAAATGTGTTATTAATATTTTATTTGGAGCAATTTGATGATGCCCTAATGATCGACTTGAGGAAGCAGATTACTATGCTACTCTATTCCTAAGAAAAACACCATTAAAGATGGTAAAGAAAATAATGAAGAAGATAAAAAGAAAATAATATAAATTTCATTCATTTTTCATTGATTGATTTCCTAAAGGAGGAGGAATACATTTATATAGACCTAATTGATACTAACAATGAATAATATCAATTTGTGTGTAAAACTCTAATATTTATAATAAAAGTAATGTATAAATATTAACTCAACCTATATAATCTTTTAATCACTCTAATTTAAAGATATATTTGTACATATAATAGGAACAAAAACTTAAATAAATAAAATAGACAATAATTTCTACCTTTATTAACGATTAAATTCCAGATAAATGAAAATATATAAAATAGAGTTATGACTTATGAGGAAGATGTTAAGGAATGATTTTAGGAATTTAAAAATAGGAACATTTTTATTGGAAAAATTATTTATTATATTATTTTACATTTCAACGTAATAAAATCTTATCATTTTTAGATGCTTAAAATTAATTTCAAGGAATGATAAGATGTTAACAAACCAAACTTTGGTTCTCTTAAAAAAAAAAACTTTGGTTTTAAAAAAGAAGAAGCTTTGGTTAAATAAAAATTTTAACCGGTAATATATATAGAAAAAAAAGATATACACTGATACTCTAAAAAGTTTTAAATATTTTAATTTACTATACATGATAATTTTGTTAATTTTTAAAATAATTATCTTAAAATAATTTTAACGATAATTTATATTATATAATAATATTTTTTTAAACTATTACTACATGTACATTAAACTCAAATTTAAATTGATAAGTATCAAAGTGTTTTTTCTATAGAAACTCCCTTTCGACATTATTAATATTTGACAGCTCATATAAAAACTTGTGACCACTAGTGGGATGTGACATCTTTACGTCATTTATCACTTTGATGATCGAATCGAACAGCTTTGCGTTCATGTATAAATTAGGTATTGTTAGTTCATGTAGCCATTCCTACTCCCCTACGTACCATTATTAAACTTTGCGTACGTAGATTGTAAGTAAAAATAGAATTATATGCGATGATTTATTAGTTTTTTAAGAGCAACGATGAATTATATATGATTTGAGAGTTATCATGGTATATATATTTACACTTTTATCTTTACAAAGAAAATATAAAGTGTTATATTTGACTAAAATTAAAATATGTTTGGATATTTATTTATTTCTTATATAATACTACGTACTTCCATTCTCTTTTATAAGTAAAAAAAACTGACTTGATATTTATTAAAAAAATTAATTAACTTTATTAAATATGTCATTTTTAATCCTAAATTATTCTTTATTGAAACTTGATATTAAGTATAACTTTCAATTAAATGAAGAGTATTTTAAATATAGTCTCATTAAATAAGATAAAAAATAATTAAATTTTGATCGAGAACTTTTTTTTCTTATAGAATAAAATGGAGAGAGTAACACATAGTGGTCGATGTTTTTTTTAATTCAATGGTTAATATATGTTTTACTTTTTTATTTAAAAAAATATTACCTTTCTTTGTTTGAAGATTCTTTTGCATAGATTTCTGACTGCACCAGCCTTCTTCTGCACTGATCCAAATTTTAAAAGTTAAATGTCTAGTGTAATGAGGTTTTCTTCTTCTTTTTTTTTTTTTTGGTAATCAATATCGGTTTAAATATAAAGTGTTTGCTAATTACTAAGATTTTGAAAGCTGGTCCTTATGAAGCTATTTAAATATAGCTGTAAAAATAATTTGGACATATTGCTATATATTAATTAATTTTAAATGAAATTTTGAGATCTTGCTAAAGTGTCCAAAACATTTAAATTGATACTTTAATCTCCAACAGTTAAGTATACTGTATAGAACCATCAAATTGCACAAAAAGATCAAGAATAATAAATGACATCGACAAGGGTCATCATAAAATAGATGGCAAAAAAATTAATTAATTATAGTTTAAATAAAAAATTACAAAAATGCAATAGTTTGTAAAGTATATACAAATATATAGCAATCAAACGCGCCATCCTAGGACGTGTTGAATCACGTCCATACAGGACGTGATTGGTGTTGAATCACGTCCACACAGGACGTGACTAAGGAGGGGGTGACACGTGTCATTTTGAGACACGTGTCATCTTGCGACACGATGCGTAGAAACTTCGGAAGACCATAACTTTTGACTGGGATGTCCGATCGAGGTGAAACCGGTGGCCATGCGCTCGAAATATCGAGGAGAAGTCGCTTCGGGAACTTGACCAAAAAAATTTCCCAAAAGAGGCCTCTAAGTGCCTCAAAATTGCAATTTAATCTTCGGACACCCTAAAAATTTCTTGTTTTCTAATTTTTTATTCATTCAATCATTGAATTACATGCTATTTTTTATTTATCTAATTACTTTTTTTAATTTCGAGAGTTTTGACATAAAATACATCTCCATCGAACATTGCTATGAAAAATTATGACTGTTCAAAGTTATATGCATCGCCAATTTTACAGTATATAATTTTGGTATATTTTTTAAATTATAGTCAATAAATATACCAAAACTATATAAGTGAACATATGAGTGATAAGTTATTGAAATTTTGTTCACCATAAGTTATCATGATAAAATCATATTTAATAAGTGAACATATGAGTGATATATATATAATTACACACACACGCAAGGTCCAAGGCAATGATATATATATATATATATATATATATATAATTACACACACATCGCCAATTTTGTTCAATTTTTTAAATTATAGTCAATAAATATACCAAAATTATATACCGTAAAATTGGCGATGCATATAACTTTGAACAGTCATAATTTTTCATAGCAATGTCCGATGGAGACGTATTTTATGTCAAAACTCTCGAAATTAAGAGAAGTAATTAGATAAATAAAAAATAGCATGCAATTCAGTGATTGAATGAATAAAAAATTAGAAAACAAGAAATTTTTAGGGTGTCCGAGGATTAAATCACAATTTTGAGGCACTTAGAGGCCTCTTTTGGGAAATTTTTTTGGTCAAGTTCCCGAAGCGGCTTCTCCTCGATATTTCGAGCGCGTGGCCACCGGTTTTGCCTCGATCGGACATCCCAGTCAAAAGTTATGATCTTCCAAAGTTTCTACGCATCGTGCCGCAAGATGACACGTGTCTCAAAATGACACGTGTCGCCCCCTCCTTAGTCACGTCCTGTGTGGACGTGATTCAACACCAGTCACGTCTTGTGTGGACGTGATTCAACACGTCCTAGGATGGCGCGTTTGATTGTTATATATTTGTATATACTTTGCAAACTGCTGCATTTTCGTAATTTTTTATTTAAACTACAATTAATTAATTTTTTTGCCTAAAATAGATACACCACTAGGAAATATGAAGGGACGGATTGAATTATATTATTTTTTGTGTGCACAAGAAAACCATGAGATCTACCTGGATTTGACCAACCCAAACCAAATATAGGGACCTTGAGAACTGTTTCATTTTGTTGGATAGTTGCAAGAAACTAATTAATATGATGTCTTATGGACATAAACCTTGTTTATTAATTTATTACGTACATATAGTTTACATAATAAAAATATTATATATATATATATATATATATATAGTTATTAGATATAATATAGAGTATATATTACTAATATTATATGGATTGAGAATGAATTGAATCAACTCAAACATAATTTAAGATTCATTTTATGATTAACTTATTAAATTTGAGTTAAAAGTTAAGTAAATAAAAAACTGAACTTGAACTCTTATACCTCAATTTGATTGATCATGAACCAACTCGAATATACATGTATATATATATATATAATCAATCATAAATTAACTTTATCATACAAAATAAATAAATAAAAGCATGCAAAATAGTTATAATTATAATTTTAAATCGAATTGAACAAACGGGTTGAATTAAGTTACTCCCGAACTTGAATGGAGTCAATGTCAAATAAAATAAAGGTTCATATTAAATATGACTTGAGTTACGAGCCAAGTCATTTCTTATCGAGTCGAGTTGAACTTAGTACAACTCATATTGACTTATCAATTTCCAGTCATGTGGATAAGATTCCTTAAGTGATGTCTTCAAATTGAGTCTTGTAAATAAAAAAATGTGATTGAACAAAAAGACTTCATTAAATATGAAAAAATATTTTTCTACAAAAATTAATCATTAAAAAAGTGCATTCACAACTATAAGATGATAACTTAAAAAATGCATCAGATTTAAGCAATGGAGAAGACAGAATTACGTCTAACACAATGCGTTATCAGGCTTCTTCTATTTATGAAAATAGACTTGTGTATTCAATATCCAGAGTACTAAGCAAGGAGAGTAACAGTTCAATTGATCAATTGAGTCTAACTAACTGTAACTAAACTATTACTATTAAGTGGTAGCTTAATTAGATAGCAATTAAATTCAAGGCTATGTAATGTTACAGATTTATGTCACAAAAAACACTTATATACATCAATTTTATTTTCATTTTCCCTTGCAATGATGAAAACATAGGTTGGTCTTGTTTTAGGTGTGGAATCCATTTAATTCATAAAATTAGGTATTATATTGTCTAGGGTTTACAAAATTCATGCGGTAAGTGACGTGACACTCCAATACACACGTCAGTTCTTTATGTCAGCCCTGATACAGGAACACAAACATCTCGTCCTTAGCAGTTAGACTACTAGACCAAACATGTTATCTCTAATACCTAGTTATTTGAATATTAACGATAATGTTGCAACCTCTTTATCAAGTGTCAGGTACTCAATTATTTATAAGATACACATTATCTATAAGTTATAATTATCTACTAGCTATTATCTACAAGCTAATATTATCTGCAAGGGCTGTTACACCTCAGTAATAGTCCCTACAAACAAGGACTCGCTACTCCTACTCCACTCTATAATTACCTGATTCTATCTCACAATTTTCATAATTCATTCTTAACTCACTCACATACTTACTTGAGTGTTAGAGTCATTTGTTTTGCAAGTCTCCCATTTGTTCTCCTAATGAAGGGTACCTGTAGTCATGGTTATCAAACTCTAGTTTTAAATCATAAAATCGTACGATTTCACGAGTCTGCACACCCCAACGAGTTGAATCGCACACAAAATCGTTTTTTGGCGGACTCTGAGTAAACTCGATAAATCGGATCAGACTCGGTAGAATCGGACCAAACTAAAATCATACGATTTTACAATTTTGTGTTTTTAATATTTGTTTATGTTTAGTTTAGACTCTAGACTTTAGTTAAATTATGAACTTCAATTTTTTATGTTATTTATAAGTTCATACAAAGAGGAGAAACCGCTTGCATCAAAAGAAGATGAATGACTTAGTTTATGTGATGTACAACTTGAAGTTGAAAAATAGTCAAATAAGAAAAAATGTTGCTCTTCCATTTGAAGATATGAAATCTAATGATACATGGATAACAAAAGAGGAAGATGATATTTTTGATGAAGACAATGTCCAAGTTGAGCAACCTCTAGGTGAAAGTGGTACTAAAAGCAATATTGACTTGATTGGATGAAGTTTAAGTGATCCAATTTTGGATGCATTTGATATTGACAATTTAGTTTTGAATCACAATGTTGAAGATTACTTCTCAACCAAGGAAGAGCTTAAAGATGATGGAAATAAAGATGATGGTGGGGGTGGTGATATTGGAAATGACTTAATTAGAGGATTGATGGCCATTTGAACTATTTCTATATTTTTAAATATTTTATTTCAAGAACTTATGTTTTCTATTGTAACACCCCGTAGTACTCCGGTTGTTACTCATCTTGGTACTAGAGTTTTCAGCGGAAGACTTATTAAAATCCGTTTTGGAAACATAGTATAGAAATCGTGATTAAATTTTTCCAAAACATTTTCTCAAATTCTTTTCCCAGAAGTTCACATAATACGATACTGCGCTGCTAGATTTAATTTATCTAATAACCCCAGG
>PYAF01002936.1:226898-250577 GCA_007407185.1 Glycine tomentella | reverse complement strand
ATACTATTCTAGTTATCATGAAAGACATATCTAACATAATACTTTTTCATATTATAAATAAATAAAAAACATAATACTTTTTTTTCTGAATTAAGTTAAATTTGTTTGATTGTACTATTTTAGTAAAGTTTCGTGATTCAAAATATCATTTCTTATTTGACTCCTTTGGATTCTATATTCAAAATCTTGTTTGAATTTTTTTTTTTTTAACGAATCAATCCAATAATACATTTGGTACGTAATCACGGTGCTATATTGAATTTGAAACAGATTTGATTTTAGATTAATCCTTAACCGCCACCATTATATAGATATTGAAATCATGAATTAATTATCAACAGCTACATATATTAGTATTTTACTAAATTTCAAGGAATTGATAAAGTAGAGCAAGACATGATGTTATATCTAAGGCAAAGTTTCAAATTCTAACTAGTCATCTCATGAGAAAGTGGTCATTGTAGCATGGTTCAAAAAAAAAAATACTTTAAATGTCACATTTATAGTGTTTTTTTTAAAGTGGCACCGTGACATATTTCATTATCAAGGACAACGAATTCGATAAGCTGACATCGCATCATCGTATTGGTCGGGATGTATTTCGCTAGAAGATATAACGAATTACATAATCAATCAAACGATGTCACCTCGACTTCTCTGTATACCACGTAAGATATTCTATTTTACATCTAAGACCAACAAAACATACCACGTGACACTTTGAAAAAAAATTATTATAAATATGACATTTGGAGTATTTTTTTCTGAATAGTGGCACAATAACGAGGGTCTCTCATCTCCTTAGATAAGCTAAATGTAAATATATTTTATTAAGTTTTTTTTTTCCTTCTTTGAGTCCAAAGATTTTCCTGTCTTGAATTTGGTGCGATTCTCTCCTCTAATTTTTTATTCATAAAAAGAATCACAGTATTTTATAAAAAAATATTTGTATTTATGACAACTTTGACCACAATTAATTCCAAATCACAAACAGTTGTAATAGTAAGAACTATATATAAATATTTTTGAGAATTTTTTTTAAAAAATATAGAGTTTTTTCCAACTCTCATAAATATTTATTTATAGCATTGTATCCAAAGTATAATACCAATTTTTAAACGCTCCAGGCTTTCTTTTTTTTTTTTTCTTTCTTTCTTTCGAACTTGCTCAATGGCCACTTAATAGCCTCATTGATTTCCCCTTTGTTGAAAAAATAAATATAAATATAAATTCTAAAACCATCCCCTCTTTCTAAATCTTAACAAAACGCACACTCACACAGAGAGAAAACTCTTTCTCCTTCTTCCGTAGTTGTTTTCTTCTCTCCCAGATCTTCGGCGCAGAAGAACCTTCTGAAATTCGATCGCTTCATTCATTCGCGTTTCGCTTTCTTCGTATTTTCGTCAATATTAGAGATTTCACGTTCGCGATTATGATGATGATGCTATAGCAGCAGCTGCAGTAGAATTCGTTATTGCAAAAGAAGAAGAAAATGGATGATAGAGGTAGCTCATTCGTCGCTGTTAGGAGAATTCCTCAAGGAGAAACCTGCCATCCAAATTCTGGTAATTTTCCAATTATTTTTCTCCTCTTTTTTTTTTTTTTCTTTTTGTTCCTTTCTCTAAGTGCTTTTCGCGACTCTTCTCTCTCACTCTCCTTCGCAAAGTTTATTTTTCCTTTCCTTTTTTTTTTTACTCAATAGTTGTTGTACTTGTACCACCACTTCTTACTTTTCTCTCTTTCTCTCTCTTTTCCTTCATAAAAAAATGAAAAATATACTATTATTATTATTATTTCTTAAATTAAATATCATATGCATGGAGTCATGGACCGAAATCGAGATCGAACCGTTTTGTAATAGGCCGATTCATATACCCGATTTGCGTGATGTTTGCTGCTATTCTTAATTGCATTGGTTGGTGGTTCTCTTCAATTATTATTATTATCATTATTATTATTATTATTATTATTATTATTATCAAATCATTTTTTGTATAATTTTCACATATGCAAATTCAATCTCTCCTTCTCTTTATTAATAATTATTATAGGAGATGTTACTTTGTTTTGTTTTTGTGGCATCTAAGTTTTTATCACTGGTGGCTGTTCCCGTAGATCTAGCGTTCATGAAATTCGGTTTTGTTCGTATCGTCAAATCTTGGTAAATGCGATTCACGTGTTGTGTTTGAAGCTGGTAGTACCGATAGATAGCTATATAATTCAGAATAAAGTAGAGCAGAGGTCTCCTATGATTTAGCGTTGTTGCGTTGGCTCTTTATTTTTTAATTGTATGTGTGTAATGTGTTTCTTTGTTTGAGGGATTATGTGGCATGTGGGTCCACATCCAGGTATAACCTTAGTTTGTGGATTGAGCTGTTGGGATCACAGAAACTACTTGTAAAATGTTAAGGATGCATTTTGGTAATTAGCTTAATTAAGTGCTTATTGAATTAGGTTTTGTTTGGATAAACTTTTCAATAAGCAGTTGAAACTATAAGTTAAAATATGAAGGTAAAAGAGTTTCTCCTATAAGTTAAAATTAACTTATACACTTAATTTTCGTAGAAACTCTATTGTATAGCTTCTTCAAAAGATGAAGTGCATAAGATGATTTAAGCTTGTAGAAGTTCAGTTCAATTTACCTCTATAAATTCTTTTCTTCTCCTACAGGTACTTATAGAGAAGTTTACCTAAGCAGATCCTAACTGTTGATCCTATAAGCACTTATGTATAGCTTTTCTATAATTGAAGAGGAAATAGAGTTAAACTGTTTTTAGTTGTGGAGAAGTTTATATAAATAAGGCCCAAGTTTATTGTATAAGCACTTTCACATTACGTGTTTCTGTAATTGAAGAGGAAGTGGAGTTAAGCTGTCTTGATATGTGTTGTCTTGGAGAACTTATTGAAATAAGTTGAAAATCGCTTTATGAATATATCAGAAATTATTTTCATAAGCTCTTTCAAACACTTATATATGTGCTTGTGTCATAATATAAGCTTAAATAGGTTGTAAATAAGCTCTTCCGAAAGCACCCTAAAAATTGGTTGGCAGATTGTGTCTTTTGCCTGGGAATTGAAATTTGTATACAGCACATATGGGACTGCACTCTGGGGAGTTGGAGTGGGCGGGCGGCTCTTACATAATTTAGTGTTATTTTATATTCAAGGCTTTCCAGTTATGTTTAGGAGGATTTGAGTGCAACGAATTGTAAATTATGCAAGCTGTTACAAAAAAAAATATAATGCTGCCACTTTCTGTGTTGTTTGAAACACTGCCTGCTGGTCCATTAACTTAGGATGAAAAATGTAGCATAAAATAAAATTTATTGGGTAGAATCTTCATTGATGGGAATTTTGTTTTGTTACAGCTGAGGTTGTGGCAGGGTCAGCTGCATGGCTTGGTCGAGGTCTGTCTTGTGTCTGTGTACAAAGAAGAGATAGTGATGTTTCTAACAGTTTCGATTTAACCCTAGCCCAGGTAATGTTATTTGTAACACTAAAGCAGCACTTTGTTTCTGTTCTAGTATCTCAGTTGATTATGCTTTAGGCATCTTTCTGCAAAAACTAAAATAAAAAGGTATGAAATTATGAAAATTTAAATTAGAGTAATGATGCTTCAATGTTTTTACTACAATAAGCATCTTCTAAACTGTATGCAATATAAACATGCACTTGAGATTTGTATTGAATGATCTGTCTTCTTACCAAATAACAAACCTAGTGTTAAATTCTGATTATATGGGTTTTATTCTTGTTTATTATCCATATCTTGTGTATGGTTTTGGAGTGCCAAAAAATCTATTTGTTAGAGGGAGTCTTGACTACCAAGTACCAATAGCTAATCAGTTGTTGTGTTTAGTGGTGCCAACTGCTAAGATAGTTAAGCTCCCTCTAACATATGAAATTGTGGAACAGTTTCCACATATTTTTTCTTCTGTTAAATATTGTAGTTTATAGTTATACCACACAAATTCTCATGGTGTTTAATTTCCATTTCTTAGGAGGAATGCTTGCAGAGGATACAGAGACGTATAGATGTTCCATATGATAGTTCTATAATTGAGCATCAGGTATATTTGCCGTTAATATTTTTCAAGTCTGTGTAAGCCATGTGACAACCATTATGATGCGCAAATTCTCACTGGCTTATTACTCTAAGTGCAATCTTCAATGTCTTAAGACTGTAATTACATATTTAGGATGCCCTTAGGGCTTTGTGGAATGCTGCATTTCCTGAAGAAGAACTTCATGGCTTGATATCTGAGCAATGGAAGGAAATGGGCTGGCAAGGAAAAGATCCATCAACAGATTTTAGGTAGATATTGTCCTCATGTTTTTTTGGCTGCTAAATCTAGAGCTCATTCCACCTAATGTTGTTAATTCCCACTATATATTTGGCAGGGGTGGTGGTTTTATATCATTGGAGAATTTTCTCTTCTTTGCTAGGAATTTCCCGGTATGATTTCTTTATTGGTTTGTTCGCTCTTATCTGATTCTGTAACGAATATATTACTTATGTTGACCAAAATTAAAGTTTAGAATGGACAGCCTTTTGTTATGAGTGACAGTTCGTCCTAACAGCCAGAGAAAGTAACAAGGAAATTGTACTTGTATTTCTTCCAAAAGAAGAGGCCTTTTAGTTTCTGATATTGAAAGGAACTTATGTAGATATACTGTTATTGTGGGGTATTGATTTTTGGAGAATGAGTATTTCTCGCTCACAGTAATGATTTCAGATGAAGTTTGAATGGCGATGTAGGAAATAAAGTCTTCTCAATAATTTAGTAACATGTTTATGCCTATCTGAATAAATTTCTAGTGTTTTAACTTACTCCATGATAGAAGAATTGTCCATTTTAGTATATTCTCTTGCTTTCTTTAAGAGAAAGGGTCTAGCAAGTGAGATTGCATTATTAACGAGAATGATGTTTAAATTAATTGATTTGTTTTTTTTTCTCCAATGGCCTTCTGAATTGCACCTACTTTACCAATGTCTCTAAAATATGATGTCATGCAAGTCAGTGTTACACTGTACTCCATTCACACCGAGCCTGCAGGATCGATGTGGACTTCCTTGCACACTTTTACTCTTTTGATGCTGATATGTATACTTCTTTTTTCATTCTAATGAACAGTTGTCTATTTTGTTTCTCTTAGGTCTTCATGTTTATCTGACATTGTAATCTTTCAGGGCTCATATAGATTCTTTTTTGGGTAGAAAAAATATCATCATCATCATCATCATCATCGTCATCATCAGATAGGAAGTATGAATTACAGGAGAGAATATGGTACTCTCCAAAGGAAAAAAAAAAAGCTGAAATAATGATAAAAAAAAAGCTCCTCAAAAGAGAAAAATAGGAGACGAAGCTAGCTGCCACAAAACATTCATAGAAGACTCCCCAAATAAATCTGCAAAAAAGGAAATAAAGCTAAAGTAACTCCGAAACAACTCTCCCTTAGTCTTCATCAGAAAGACAACTTAGAAGATTCCAAAAGAAAACATATTTAATCCTCCTGATTTCTTTAGGCCTTCCATAGTTTACCGTTGTAGTAACCTTAAAGTCGTTTTTGTACCTTTTTCTCATTGAGACCATTTGTTTACCCTATTTGTTTATCTTTGTTAATCGAGTGTTTTTTTGATCCCTGAGAACTACTAAACCTTTTCTGCCAGCCTTAAATCTAATCAGTTGTTGCTATTCGTGTATCTTTATTGTATCCTTTTATTTATGCAGAAATCCTTCCAGGTTCTTTTACGCAAGCAGGAAGGAGATCGATCAGTGTGGGAATACCCATTTGCAGTTGCTGGTGTTAACATCACATACATGCTGATACAAATGCTTGATCTTGAAGCAGGTTTGTTACTTCTCCTGTTGTTATAACTTCTTGTTCTCTGTTTTTATCATGTCTAAAATGAAGAATTAGGTTGCTGTGTGTATGTATGGTCAATTTTATCTGTGTTGTGTCATATCAATTTCATAGAGCACCCATGAGGAATATACTTAAAATTTAAGGTGTCCTTTCAATTTTTATATGTTGACATTATACATTTACATAAATCAGTATAACAAAGGTCACCTGCTATCACCATCTGAATCACTGATGGTGCCATATTGTGATACATTGAATCAGTAATAGTTATCTAGTAATGATATGCTTTGCCTTTACAGTCAAGCCACGCAATCTGGTTGGAGCAACTTTTCTAAAATTTCTTGCAGGTAGCATACACTTACCTTTTTTAATCCATTATTTTACTTTTCTTGAATATGGAAGGGGATCAATCAGGGAGGATCTGAACTTTAGTCAAAATGAAAAAGGGTTTATTTTAAATTTTATAGCCTTTACTTGCAAGTTGCAGGCCCAATTTTATCTAAGGTTGCGGTTTTAAGTAACTAAACCCGTTCATGCTTGTCTAACAGAAAATGAGTCAGCTTTTGATCTTCTCTATTGCATAACTTTCAAGCTAATGGATCATCAATGGCTTACTATGCGTGCCTCGTACATGGATTTTAATGTAAGTATTCTATAACCTCAGCTTGCTGTAGAAATGTACGTTTATGGTGTAGAAGTTTGCTAAGAAGGAAAAGTAAAGTGGAAGGGAAAGAATATGTATGGATGGAAGTTATATTGGAAATGAAGAGTAGTTTGAAAATTTTATGTGAAGAGGAAATGCTCTGCTTGAGAACATTATTGGGTAAAAATAATCTAAATCAAGAGTTTGTCATGGAGGTGTACCTGATTTTGTTTCTTGGCAGTTGACCTTTACTTTGTAGCTTTAGATTGCTAGTGACTACCCTGCTAATATATCCATTACTTCTATTCTGACAGGCAGTGATGAAAGAAACACGACGTCAGCTAGAGAAAGAGCTTCTCGTTGAAGACATAGCCCAGCTTGAAGATTTACCCTCATACAAATTACTTTCCCGATAATACCAGTCCCAAAAACCTGCCAGTCTCCTATTTTTCACCAAGAGGCTTTTGTATATGATGCGATGTGATGCTCCTCCTATCATAATTTTCACTCCTTTCAATTCAGCATTTTTAGTAACATTTCAGCGAGAATGAGCTATAACATGTAAAACTGATGTGAGCTTTAAGCCTTATACTTGATCTCAACGAGGTTTGAGATGGATGCAGCAGTTAAGCTTTTAGTCTAGTTGAAAGATGATTTTGTTGGCCTGACATGCTGCCAGTAAGCTGAAATGTAAATTTGCTTGGTATTGGATATTAATGATTTGTGGTTTGCCACTTTACCGATATATTTCCTTGCGGTGTTTTAACTGGCAATTGCAGCTTGCAGTAGTGTGTTTCAGATTGCATCTTCTTGATCTAGTTTGATAGACTGCATATATTTGCAGATGAACTTGCCTATAAGAGTAATTGTGGTATCTATCCGGAGTTGATAAAGATTGTATTCCTGATAGTAACACCTTTCGTTTTATCATATCTTGGATGTTTTATGCAACCAGGCTGAATTTCTTGAATTCTGCATGGAAGCGTCTGTTGAGAATTTAAAATTTTGATGATAATCAATTCGTTTCCATTAAAGTTACGGTACCCAATATATTTTTTTGGTTACCCTAACTTAGTTATTTAAAGAAATTGAAAAGATATAAATATCCAACTTTGACATTGAAAACTATTTTTCATGTAAACAAAAATGACAATGCCCTTGTTTATAGACATTTATTTCCAGCACTCTTACCTCCCATCGTATTCTAAAATGTCAATTCTAAAATGCAAATGGTTTTTTTCAGAATGCAATGAGATATGCAAGATAAAATAATGAAAGTGTTGGACAAATGACAGCTTTATCAATCGTCAATAATGAAATTGTAAATAAGTATTAAAATATAGAATTTTTATGAAAAATGATTAGTTTGCAAATCAAAATCTTAACCCCATTAATTACTACTGAAACTAAGAATCATGAACTGAGGAAAATATGTCGTAGTTACTTGTTATTGTTAAGAAATTTAAAAATGTTAAATTTGAATAACCAAGACATATAGTAATAATATCATAAAGAAAGAAAACAAAACTTTTTTAAAGAAATAAAATTTAATTTGATCATATCTAGTGTAATATAGATGCACACGAAGGTTATAATCATGTATCCTTTTATGGTGATCATAGTGATAGGACAGCCTAAAAAGATTATTTAAGGAGTTACCAACTAGACTCGAGAATGAGAAGAGACAAACTATGCTTATATTTCCTTTGATTTCATTCATTGTACTACTCCCACCTTTCTTTACCTCTAATTGAGTGTGCACAATTGATTGCATAGATATTCTGTTTCAAACCCTTTCCACTTCCTTTGCATTTTCCCTAACAAGGGCGGCGAGTGGCGACAAATGTGTACTATGGCCACACTTCAAATTAAGACATATGTAAGTACTTCCAGTATTTTTAATGAGAAAAAAAAATTATACTCTAACAATTTTACATTCATTCAATCATGATATATCAAATGATAACTTTAATATCTTAAATTAATTTAAATAATGATTTATAATTAAATGATATTATAAATTTTACTATTTTGAAAGTTGTTTTACTATTTTGAAAGTTATGCCATTAGTTATTTGTGATTAGTTAGTAGTAGTTAATATCTATAATTGAGTATATTTTAGTTGAGATTAACTATCGGTTCAATTTACATTTATGTATCACTCGTTTTCAATATTTTTTGGGTAGTCCCAGGAAAATCGTTTTTAATGAAACGCTAGACTTTGGGAAAAAATGTGTTGTCACGGAGTACATAATTTTAAACCAACAATTTGACAATTCTACAACATTGCAATACCAGTTTTAGAAACTGTCATTTTCCAATTAATAAGTAATAACTGGAACTCAGGTGAGATAATGAGATAAAGCAAAACCCTTCTAGGATTTAAAGTGCATGCAAAAAGCTTAATTAAGCATTTATTGCAAAACATTCCAATCTTTATTTTAATTAGCTGTGCCAAAAAAATTATCAAGTTAAAAGTAAGTTGTAAGAATAAGTAATTTATAAAACTCCATCCAAATCGACTTTTTTTTGTTACAGCTCCAAACAAAGTTTTAATTACCTATATTCCATGCATCTTTTTTTTATTGTTAAATAGATAATTGACAATACAATAGAAGCAAATTTGTATCAATAACTGCCAATTTATCTATTGAGATGAGGATGGAATATTATAATGTAATTGCATATGCATCCTCGTCAATGGCTCATAGGCAAAAACATTAACAATCAACAAGGTAAGCAAAACTAGGCTGGGATTTAATTTATCAAATTGTGACATAAATAGAACTTGACATGCATGCAAGCCAAGGTACCAAACTCTTAACAAAAAGTCCAACAATGGACAAAAACAGAAAAATGTAGATAATCTGGATCAAACTAAGGCAATTTCAAGATCAACTTGAGGCATATGATTTACTCATAGATCCAAGAGTGTTGGGAGCTTTGCCAGTTAGCAGGGCCCTCAGGGAACCACAATGCAATTTCCTTGTTAGCACTTTCAACAGCATCACTTCCATGGATAACATTCCTACACAAAGATAAGTTCATTAAACCAAAATTCAAAGTTCCCTTCAAATTAATCAATAAAATTGTAAATAATGAGTATCTAGATCCACACTAAGTAAAGAGCAATGTTGATAAACATTGACTTAATAACAATTTTGATTTTCATGAATACAAGATACAGGACATGGGTTGGTTCGATTCCACTCCCTTGATTATGATGTACTCAATAATGTTATCATCTCGCTTAATTGATGATGTCATGAACATATTGCAATACTCACATAATTGGTTGAGCACAACACTTTTCTCTAAAACAAAGAACTTTGGAAAATAATGTTGTAAATAAGAAAAACACACGGGAGAAATTGAAAATCAAACAACAAAAAAGAAAACCTAAGATCCACCTAACTATATTAGAAACAAGAACAACCATGAAATCAGATTAATATTCTTGTGTTGAAACAAAAGATTTGATAACATAAACTTGCGTGAACGATGATGAAAACAAGTCTATACCTTCCAATGTCAATGGCAAAGTCACCACGGATAGTTCCAGGCTCAGATTGAGCTGGGTTTGTGGCTCCAATAATCTTTCGGCCAGTTGTAACAACATTCTTGCCCTCCCAGATCATGGCAACAACAGGGCCAGAGATAATGTAATCCACCAAACCACTAAAGAAAGGCTTGGCAGACAAATCAGCATAGTGCTTCTCAGCGAAAGGACGGTCCACAGTAACAAGTTTCAAACCTGAAACCAAATCACACCATACAATCATCAATAACAATTTCACAAACCATAACTTGTTGTCACATCAAAATTTGAGGTCGATAATCATGTATTACAGAAAACTTCATTTTTCAAACATCATACTAAGAATTCATCGTGCATCTGATGTCTAGGCAAAATATTCAAATCTAAGATAGGGGAAATAGGAACTTAGGTGTTTTCTGATAACCAGAAACGAAATCTAAACTAAGCCAGATGCTCTCATAACAAAAATTCAGTATACTATTAAGTATTTAACTAATTATTACCTTTCAAGTAGAAACCTTTCTTCTCAAATCTGCTAATGATCTCGCCAATCTGAACAAAGAACCACTTTTCAGTCAAATATTACTAAACCTCAAATCATATGCATAACCTTAAATTCAAAACATAAAATCAAATTATCGACCCATTTACAGAAAAGCATAAATAGCAAATCCATCTTCTGATGAAACTCAAAATTTCCCAAAACACCAAAAACTCACCAAAACATTCATGGACCAATTTTCTGAAATAGCAAACACCACCCCAAAACATTCATGGACCAATTTTCTGAAATAGCAAACATCACCAAAATAGCAAACACTTCCTTTCAAAACACAAAATTTCAGAATAAACAATCATAAAAAAGGAAAAAAGAAACCAAAAACACCACCCCATTAAAAATTGCTTGGGAATTTCCAGAAATAGAGACCAGATACCGAGAAATATCACGAAATTCATGCAAAAGTCCCAATTTTCCATAGACCCAGATGAAATATATCTAGAAACAGATAACAAAAAAAAAGAGTTGTAAAGAAAAGGAACGCACAAGGCCTCTTTGGACGCCATCAGGCTTGATCATGATGAAGGTTTGCTCAGCCATGTCTCTTCTTTTGATGTTTTTGAGTTCAGTGTGTTTGTGAGTGAGAGTATAAGGAATACGGTTGAACAAGAGTGAGAGAAAAGGGTATTATATACGGGTGCGGATGAAGGACGCTCCAACCCTAACCCTAATTTCCTGAACGAATATTCTGCTTTTGGGGGAATCATTTTCTTTTCACTATACTTTTTTTTTTTCTGATAGTAACGTATTTCCTATATGTAAAAACGTATTTCCTATATGTCGTATTTTTCGTATTTTTATTCTAATACCTAGACAATATATTCTGATTCTGTCTTTTTTTATATTGAAATATTTTAATATTTTCTTCCTATACCTACATATTCTAATTCTAATTCTCTTTAAAAAAAAATTGGTGAATACTCTCTCACTTTACGGTACAAAATAACAAGGCTAAAAGACTCCATGACAAAGAAAGGAGTGTGGATTAGGAATAGGGATGACAAAACGGGTCTGATTCGGCGGGCCGACCTATTTGGTTCATGAAAAAATGCAGGCCGGGTTGAGATTTTAAGCCCACAATTCATTAAACGGGTTAGGCCAACCCGACCCACAAAAATGTGGGCCAAAAGTAGGTCAGGGCCAGGCCAACAGCCCACCAATAAAAAAAATAATAAAATATTTAATAGCTAACTAAATGAGTGACTTAGAGGGAAAGTGACTAAGAAGAAGTGAGTGATTTTGAATCCTTAATCCTAATACATTTTTATTTGGAACCTAATAATGAGCTATACTACATGTACAAATATGTTTTGATTGTCTGCATCATTGTAAAGCAAATTTCTAAGAATTTGTTAAGACTTATGAGCTAATTGAAAACCATTGCTAGACATGTATTCTCTGCTTGTTTTTTCTTCTGTTAGGCATGTATTTTATATTAAAATCATTGTTATAGGATTAAGTTAGTACATCATTAATTTTTAGTATAAATAATTACATTTGAATTTTTTAATAATTTTTTTATTTTTTTTAAAAAAATATTTTTTTTATTTTTTAAGTGGGCTGGACCGCTGGCCCACTAACCCATTTTAAAGTGGGACGGACTAGTATTTTTAGTTCACTTTGCAAAAGTGAATTGGGCCAGTCTGACCCGTTTTTGGATGGGTTGGTCCATTTTGTCATTCCTAATTAAGGACAATTTAGAAAATTGGAAGAGAAAAAATTAGAAAAAAAAGATAAAAATCAATCGTTAATTTTTAAACTACTAGATCTAACGGGTGAAATTTACTTTCCCACAGTCAGACACCAAAAGAGGTCTCCCACACTAGCCTGCGTAGTTATGACTTGAGTTTAACATACCAATTGTACCGTAAGAAGTTACACACAATTACTACCAGTTAAAGGTGGGGTCATAAAAAGCTCTAAACACATGTCAGCGTAACAGTTGTGACCTGTGAGTTTTAATGGTACCCACTAAGTTTATTAACCTTTTTATAATACTACTATGGTGCCTGTCCGTATGCACGAGCAATGAGTGTCTTATTTGAGTTTAATAATAAAGTTTATAAAATAATATTGATTTATATGAATAATGATTAAAAATATTAATAAAAGAAATTTGAAAAAATTATTTTAATGTCTTATATTATATATTAATTATGTTGTTACAAATTTATACATATAAATGTGTTAAACTTAACATATTTGTATGAGTAGCTATTATTTTGGAATTGTAAATAATTAAAAAATAGTAGAGATCTAAAGAATGTGTTATGATGATTGGATATGTTATTAGAATTATGATGAATTGTAAAAGTAAAGAAAGTCGCTGATAAAAAAATATATATTGGAATATGATAATATAAAGTTATTTTTATAAGTAATTAGTATGATTATAACATAAAGTTGAACAACCTAAGTAGAGAAATATATGATAGGCAAATGTGGAAATGATTGGAAAGCTTTCTTGGACAGGCATGAACGTTGCTCGTTTCAATTTCTCTCATGGCACCTATAACCATATACTCTATGTCATCATGCTTGATATTAAGGTAGGTTTTTTCATTAAATTTTCTTATTCATTAACACTTTTGTTCCCATGGTAGCTCTATTCCGCTAGGTCCTGATGAAGGATAGTGAAATATAAAAAATAAAATAAGCTTGTGAAACCTAAATTCAGATAACATGATAAATGATATTATTTTTGTTAATAGAGTAGATAGTATATAGATGAAGTGATCCCAAAACAAAGGAAAATTATGTAGCAGTCATAATATAAAAGAATTTGTGTACAATGAAATCAATAAACCTGTCATGTACGTCATAATTAGTTGAAAATGAATTTCGTGTATATACAACTTGAGTAAGTGATTGAATTTGTTGGTAGCATAAATTTGATCAAGAAAAGGTAGGACCATAACTTTGATAAAAAAAATGTAGGACTTCAAAATGACATCATTTGTTGCTAGACAAAATATTTTCAGTTATGAACTTAAATTAAAGAAAGCAATTGAAAAACTTTATGCAAAATTAATGTTATGCTAGTAAACTTCTCACTTGTTTAGCTCTTCTCTTTCAATTTATCTAAGTAATATCTTCATTTCTCTCTATTTTGTCATGCATCTTTTCTCAAATTTCACAATTGAACATTTTATTGATCTTTTACTCATTCACCTAAATTTCTACAATAAATATCAGTTTCCATTTATTAACTTTTTTAAACAAATATAATTGCACTATTGATTATAAATATGAGTAATATTAACAAAAGATAAGGAACAACAACCAAAGGTTGTATACGAAAAAATTCTATCCAATAAGATAATACCAAACCGACGGGATCAACCGAAAAGTTCCCATACGAAAAGTCGTTTCAAAAGTGTCATAAATTCAAAAGTAAAATAAGAAATAAAGAAACATGCTCAAAAATGTCATTTTGACATTTGATCAAACACATAATTTGAAACCAATAAATGAGTCTAGAACAAAATCAAATAAATATTTAAAAAAATCTCCAATTATCATCTATTCTTATAAAGACACGTTTAATATCTTTTTCCATAAAATACTTTAAACGATAGGCCATATCAAATAATTTTTTTAACAAATTTAGTCCATATTCACAATATTAGAGAAATTTTGATGAAGAAAAAAAAATAAAGAAAGTAATTAGGCCAAAACAAAATCAACCAAGAAAATAGAAACTAAGAAAATTGTCCACCTTTGTTGCTACAAATCACTATAAATCATGAAAAAATTATAAAGAAGTTGTAGTCACAGTGGCTGGCAAAGGTATCTTCAGCGAGGGTTGCGATGTTGAATGGTTAACGGAGAAAAAAAGATATTTTACTGGTTTATTTTTAGAATAGAGAGAAATAAATTGAGTGAATGAAGAAGGTAAGAGAAGAGAGAAAAATGGTGAGAAGACAGAGAACATCAGAGAAGAAGAACGATTTAGAATTGAGAAAAGAGAGAAGATGATAAGGATTCATGCCTTAAACAATGGATCAACTTCAGACTCAATTTCTTGTTACGTCTGTGCAAACCTGTCAATAATTAGACCGAGTCAATTGAGATGAGAACCAACAATATTGAGAAATATGAAGGACCCAAAGTAGGAAATTGTGAAAATCATAATATAAAATGAAAGGCAATCACTGCACTTTTCTAGACAATTCTTAAGTAATAAGAGATGAACTAATATATCACCAGTGGTTTAGAGTCTTTTCGAAAGGAAAAACTAAAATAATATTAAGATTTTGTATTTTTGTAATTGGCTAATACGATACCATGCATACACAAGTAATACCAATGACTACATGTTAAAGAGATAATGTGTGAGAGGGATGAAAAAAATGATATAATTAGTATTTAAGATTTAAAAGAAAATATTAATTTACATTAAAAAGGAGTGCAATTAGCAAGTTCTAGTTTGGAAATATAGAAGCACACTTATAAAAAAGGTGTGCAATTAACAAGTTTTAATTTGAGAATATTTGAGTGCACTTATTAAAAAGGGTTGCAATTAGCGAATTTAATATCCTATTACCATTTTAGCCCTATGTTTTGCCAAGTGTCAATCAACTGAAAAGATTAAAAATGGAATTTCATATGTCTACTCTTTTCATATATATATATATATATATATATATATATATATATTAGATAACTTAAACCTACCATTTTTTCTTGCAAAATTTTCTTGTAGGTTTTTTAGGTGATTTTGTTTTATAAATTTTGTGATTTTCTTATAATTTTTTCTTCGAATTTTATGTAATTTTGACAAAAAAAATATGACTCTTTTCTTTTTAAAAAAAATCAATTTTTATTTTTATTTTTCCGGTATTCTCGTCTAAAGTTTGTTTCATATGAAAGAACTTAATTTATAGATTTTTCACAAAAATAATTTAAACATAAAGTCTCTATTTTTTACTTAGTAACAAACAAAGTATATAATTCATTAATAAATTTAAAAGTATTATTAATAAGGTAAAATAAAGATATTCTAATTACATATTATTATCATTATTATTATTATTAAAAGTATAAGCGATCAAATTATAAAAATGATACTATTATGTTTTTGTATATTATAATTAACCTTAATTATTTTTGTCCCTTCAAAATATTTGGTTAAGCTACGCCATCATGGAGAGAAAATAGTAGTAGTGAAGTTTTAATTTTAAAAAAGTCATGCATGTTAAGAAAGTTGATTAATTTAGACCTCGAGGTGGTTGTTAGTTTTTTATATTCAAATGCAAATTTCAAAATAAAAAAAGTTTATAAAAATGAAGATGAAATGATTTTTAGCTCACAAAACAGTTTTACATTCATTATCAAAATCAACAAAAAAAATTATGAACTTAGTTTGAGTTTTTAAAAATACATTTTCATCACTATCACCATACCACCACCATTGTCCATGCAACGTTCTCATTGTCGCCTCCACCACCACCACTACTGTAATGTCCTATATTTTAGTTACTTAATTATTTATTTTATGTTATATATATTTTTTTCTTTTGTCTTTTAAAATAAATAAAATAAATAAATAAATAAAAATGAAATTTCGAAAGAAAAAGGAATTAATAACAAGAGGAACTAGATATAAACATACACCATATTATAGGCTTTGTCTATTTTACATTGCCATATATATCCCAACTATAATTTACATATCATAGTACTTCAACCATTGTTATTTATACACAAGGGTCACAGCCTATTATTTAAACATAGTCCTCGGTACTGTCTCCATCACTGAGTACTATTATAGGGTCTGTGACTGGGTTTGGATACATTGGAGCAAGATGAGAGAATGGATCTGCGGGGTTAAAACCTTCACTAAACACCGAAACTGGAAAATGGGCGCCAAAATAAATATGGGCACGCAGAACAGGTTGCATGGTAACTACATAGCAGTTGCGGATTTCATCCATATACCAGGAAATATCCAGTGCATCAAGAAAGATTATGATTGAAGCCATCTAAATACATAAAAATTAATCTAGTGAGAAATAAATTTCTCAGTAGACAAATCTAAACCACCAAATACGTTAGCAGGTTAGTAAATAAAACAAAGTTAATTCATCAGATACTTTAACAGATCAATATATATATATTTATATATCTATATGAATGCATGAATGCATGGGATGAAATGCAATGGTCACAGGTGCACATGGCCTCTACATGTGTACATCATGTAGGAATGCCGCGGCCGTCTTACGCTAATCATGCATGAATTTCCATGTATTAGCACCTGATCTCTTGAAGTAGCATAGACCCGGTATTCACAACTCGAGTCAATCTTAAAATCATAGGTCCGATCTTGAAAACTCGGATCAATCTCATTCATATCACAAAAATTCATAATATAAGGAAAATTCTTGATATTCGTCCATAAAAGTAGGATAGGTAACAATTCATAATATAAGGGAGATATTACCCCTTCTTCAAGGTAGATACTATTTCATACCATTTCCACATAAATTTGTATCAACTGAAATAAATTTAATATTTATGAGCCACCAATGTTATCCTATTGTGTAATATATATATATATATATATATATATATATATATATATATATATATATTGTTATTATATAGACATATTTCTCTTTATACTATAAATATATTTTTATATAGATATATTTCTGTTCATATTAAATATTTTTTTATATATATAGATGTATTTCTGTTTATATTATAAATATATATATCTATAAGAATAAAACTATAAATATATATATCTATAAGAATAAAACTGGAATGATACTATAGCAATTAGCTAAGTGTGGCTACCACGAGTTGATTGGGTATGTATTAGAGACAACATGATTATTCTTATGGAAAGTATATCAAGGGTTCGAGATGCTGAGATATATGTTCTAGTTTGACCGAAATATCATGGTATCTGCGGGATTTGTAAGTATAGCCGAGCTAGCTGGGTATGTTATGTATGGTCTTGTGAAGTTTGTACATTAAGTGCCGAGTTGGGGGTTTTCTTAAGTGCCGAGCTAATGCTATACAAGCTGGTATGAATGCCGAGGTTTCATTGAGTCATGGTGGCGGGGTTCATGGGTGGCCGAGTTCATTGGTGGCCGAGGTCTAAGATGAAGAGGAATCCAACAGAACCAGTGCATACGTGCCGAGGTAAGTATAACTTACATATGCACTATAGTCGGGCTTTGAATAGGAACTAAGCTCGGACTTGCCGAGGTGAGTAGGTGCCGAACTCGGACTTGCCGAGGTGAGGGTTCCCGGCCATGCAGAGGTGCTCGGCCATGCCGAGGTGCAGAGATGCTCGGCCATGTATGCTGGGTTGCCGAGCTGGCTTCACATGTTAAGACCGATGTACAGGGGAATGCCGAGATGATTTTGTAAGTCTGAAATATATTTTCTTGGAAGAAGGGACTTAGCTTTCATGGCTGCTGGGATAGTATATCAGGCTATCCGAAATTTATGAATTCATAAGGGCCGTGGTCTATGATGGAGAAGAACCCGGCAGAACAAGGGTATATGTGCCGAGGTAGGTATGTACGAGCATTGTAAAAGGGTGTCGGGATGGGAGCATGCTTGCTTCTGCATGATTCGTGGCTTTATATTACCAGTGCCAAGGTGCAGTGGGTGTAAGTGGTGGTGTAGCTGAGGGTGCAGTTTTTGCCAACATAATGGTGTAACAAGAAGGAAAGGCCGAGATATCCGAGGTGTTGGAATGTAAAGATTCCAGGGTCTGTTCTCAAGCTTCAAATTTACGTAAGGTTACTATTCACCCTTTAAGGGGAAACGCTAGACCGAGATAAACAAAAGTGAGAATTTGCTTTTGTTTTGTTATTATATATATATATATATATATATATATATATATATATATATATATATATATATATCTTTCTTAGATAAGCTGTTGTATACCGTCTTATTGTTGGGTATGCTAAATATAATCCGGCAGTGCAGCTTTGTCTATTATTTTTATATTCACGTATTATGCCATTCACTTTTTAATTCCACAACTATTTTTAACCACCTATATTCAGTATTCTTAATTATATATATATATATATATATATATATATATATATATACTATATGTCCCTATACATTCTAAAAAAAATCACAGTTTCCTATTTAAAAGTTTATCATTGTAAAACTTAAATTTTTAACTAAACAAAAGGCTAAATATGGCCTAATAAATGAATTTCTAATTTTAAGATTGAAGCCTAGCCTACCTTCCTGATGGATTGAGTAGAGACCTTCTGGAGTAGTTTGATAGAAAAATTTTTACGTGAGAGAAAGAGAAAATGGTAGAGGAAGTTTAAGAGGAGAGGGAGCTGGAAGTGATTTTTTATACATAGATTTGCTGGATGCAAGGGTATTTATAATGGTTTATTTAGTTGGATTTTAAAGAAATTACTTAAATTATAACCGGGCTAAGCTTTAGTTTGGTTACCAAGTAACTATTGTTGGGAGATTTTTATCAAAGTTAATCATTACATTATTCCCTTCATTAATGATTTGTGCAACGTGGAAAGCAAATGAAGCCTGCTCTTGTTAACTTATTTCCCCTAATGCCACCTAGAGAGGTCATAAAAATTGTGCATAATTTTAGACGACTGGACTTAAAATTTTTACGTAGTTGCATATTTATGCTTTTGCAGTTTCAGTTTAAAATTTTTCTTTATTCTTTCTTCAATCCTATATCTAGAATAATATTTTTTTTTATGATTAAAATTTAATTATATTCTAAAATATCTTTTTAAGATTATCATAATTTAAATATTTCCTTTTGAGAATGTTACAACTACCACCATTCCACCCCAACAATCACCAGCATTTCACCATTGTTATAGTCACTACCACCACCATCACATTGTCGCCACCACCATTTTACCGCCTCCATCATCGTTGTCGCAATCACCACCACCATTCTACCATTGTTATCGCCACTATCATCGCCACCATGTTGCTGATGCCACAACCATCATTTTGTCGCCTCCATCATCGTTGTCACTATTCCACCCAACCACCACCACTACATTGCTACTATCGTCACCATCACCATTTCACCACCGTTGTCACCATCGTCATTACCACTATTCCACTGCACCACCATTATCACATGAGATCATTCTTATAACACACTTTGTCTCACATGAGATCGTGACTGTGATAAAGTGGAGTTGTACTTGAAACCATCTAGGTGAACATCTAAAAGTTGCTTTGCAACGGAACAATGTTGTTTGCGGTGGTGTAGCTTTTCTGTTCTATTTTCGGATCCACAACGACATTAGTTATTATACTTCAATTCTTTTTCATAGTAATAATTTGTGTTTCACTTTATATTTAACATTATTTTTAACATATTAATGCATATCTTTTAACATATGAAAATAAAATTGAAGCTTGATTATAAACAAATTGGATATTTAATGCCAATCAGTATTTTGAATATTACCAAATACCGGAACATAAACGGTTGTTATTAGCTTCATTCAATTTGGATAAACCGGCTTCAACTTGGTTTCAAGGATTATTTAATGATGGGTTATTAAAAAATTGGCCTACCTTTATTATAGCTTTAAATCAATGCTTTGGCCCTTCTGAATTTGAGGATCCAGCAGTGGCACTTGCCAATTTAAAGCAACAAAATTCTATCAGTGCCTTCTAGTCAGCATTTGAAGCATTGGCCAGTCGTGTCCCAGGGCTCTTACCCACAATGCGCCGTGCACTTTTTATTGCCGGTCTTAAACCACACATTTGTCGCGCAGTACAAACCCAAAGACCTCAACATGTCCATTCAGCCTTCTCATTGCCAAGGTATATGAAGACCATTTTGCAGACACATATTCTCTAACCAAACCCAATCGACCATGGAACCCCAAACCATTCGCATCCCAACAACCACCCTTCTCCAACAGTAATCCAAATCAAATAATTCCTTTCAACCAAATCTCCATCCCAACCATCCTTCCTCCCTATAAAACGACTTACCGTAGCCGAGATGCAAGCAAACATGAAAACAATTTATGCTATAATTGTGATGAGCGTTATGTGTTTGGCCATAGATACAAAGGAAAAGCTGCCTTATTGTATTTTGAAGGCACAGATGAAGACAACCCACCTCCAAATCATGAAACCATTTTACCAGACCACTCAGAGACAACTATTAGCCCAAACACTCATTCCTCCCTAGAGATCAGTTTACACGCCTTATTTGGAAGTTCTTCATCAAGATCCTTTCGTTTAATTGGTTCATCAAAGGCAACAAAGTGCAGGTTTTGATTGACGGTGGAAGCACGCACAACTTTATAACAGAGAGAATGGCTTACCATGCATGCCTTATTTTACATTCTATTACACCGTTTAATGTGCAAGTTAGCAATGGTGAAGGCCTCTTCTGCACTGCAATGTGCAGTAATGTTCCATTAGTGCTTCAAAAATAGAACTTTAACAAAGATTTATTTGAACTTGACCTTAAAAGAGCTGATGTGGTCCTTGGTGTACAATGGTTGGCCACCCTTGGACCCATTATGACATGCAAACTTAAAACGCACACAACTACAATGAAAAAGGAAGGAGACAAAAAAGGGAAAGATTTAACCTTTAACGAAGGTGACTTTATTCTCCTTTGGTTACAACCCTACATAGAACTGCCCATCCATCTTCGTTCATGTCATAAGCTTGCACCATGTTTCTTTGGGCCCTTCAAGTTATTGGAACGTATCAAACCCGTTTCGTACCGTCTCCTCCTACCTTCAATCGCCAAGATCTACCCAAATTTTCACATCTCACTACTACGACCATACTTTTTAGGAAAGGATGCAACTACTATGACAGTTCCAACACTTCTATACCACAATTACAACACCAACCAGTTGCGTTTGTTTCCAACTGCATTATTTGGTGACGTGGTTGTCAGATCCGACAGGTCTTGGTATAGTGGACCGACCTTCCCCCAGAGGCAGCAACATGGGAAGATGAGGCGGAGGTGGAAGTCTTGACACAAGCTACCGGCAACTAGGAGTTGACAATCGCAGATGACGTCATTCAACGTGGTGAACCACCAGATTCCACGCAAGGTAGTCTTGACGAAGGGAGGAACCCACTATCGTCGTCCAGATTGGAAAACACTGGTGCTCCTTCCTAGAAGACCTGCATCGGCAACCTCACAACGAACTAGCACGCCATTCCGTCGGAGTTTCCTCCGAACAACAATGACCAACTGCATTGCGTCAGACCTGCTACTGATTCGATCAAGACCGTCCATCCTAATCACAGATTACCTAGCCTAAATGCCATGAAACTTGTGAACAAGGTCAATTTCCAAGGGGAAGGAATTGTAGCGGGCTTAATTGAAATTAGGCCCAAGAGACATTCAGAAGCCTAGTTATCTATGGGACTATGTGGAGTGAGAACCATCAAGCACAACAATGATATTTTGATATTAGGTAATTTATTTGAATTCAATAAGTAGTTATTAGGATTTACCTTAGCTGTCATGACTTTATCTTATCTTATCTATCATATTAGATAGATTATTTGAATTCAATCAGTAGTTATTAGGATTTACCTTATCTGTCATGCCTTTATCTTATCTTATCTATCATGATTTTATCTTATCTGCTATTTAATTGGCATATGCATCGTTCAAGTAGATTAGGATTTATTTGAATTCTTAGAGATAGTTGCTGGTCAATTTTAATTTCTTTATATTACCTAAAATGGATTGAATGAACATTTGATTCCCAATTCTCTCTTATTCTATCTGTGCTCTTTTGTTCTATCTTTGTGATTTTTTCATATTCGTAATTCCTCGCCCACCACCATGGCCAACTTCTCGTCAACCAGATTCGCTTTCTCCTCAATTGTTTTAACGAAATCAACTTTGACTCCATTTTCCGTCAACTCTGCTCATTCATTCATTCACTCACTTCCCCATCTTTCCTTTTCACAATTGTTTTCTGGGTTTCTTTCGAATTTCTTGTTTGTGTTGCGTGCATGATAAAGTTTCTTCCTTGACCCCTATCTTTTGGTTGAGTTTTGAATTGACTTGACATGCACGCATGCTTGAGTGTTCAATAAAGCTTTTAATTTTGTCACCATGCGGGAATGCTTTTTTGGATTTTTTGTAGGTGGATTTTTGTAGGGTTTGTAAAGGGAAAGATACACATTAGATATTGTTTTAGGAGGGAATTAATGTTACATTAGGTATTGTTATCTTATCTTCATGTGACATTAAAAATCAATCTGGTTTTTTCAATAGGAGATATAAGGTTGGTTAAATGTTTTAAGAATGAAGGGAATGAGGAAAAGGTCACAAAAACTAACAAACTAACAATCAACATTACCTATAAAAAAAATTCTGATTTATTGGGGAAAAATATTGCTCACTATTGTGTTCTAGTGAATTGGGCTATTATTGTGGAAATTATTAACTAATAAACTGATAGATTTTGTCTCTGTAGAAGATTATGATGTAGGGGCTGCACTAATAATCTTTATGGAAAGAAAGTTCTATGCTATTATTATTTCTTTTCTCCATGCTTTATGCACTTGCATCTTTGTTCATATCATGTCTCTTTCAGTGCTCTATTTTTGTATTTTGCTTCCCTTTGAATTACCCTAATTTCTAATCACAGACAAATTATTGTTAGTGATGTAGGACAAAAAACAATGTTTCAAAACTCTGTATTTTATAAAAACGTTTTTCAACGAGGAGCAAAAATATATTTAAGCAGAAAAAAATTATATTGTGTATTTCTCGTACTAAAATATTATTATAATAGAAAAATGAGTTTAACTTTGATGACATGAAAATATACAGATTTTAACATTAATTAACATGTAATTGGATGATGATTTAATTTTTTTTTCTATTATCAATATATTTTTATTAAAACAATAAACTATTTATTATTTTAAACAAAATTGTAGAAAAAATAATTTGAACGAAGATTTACATTTTTTTATATTATCAATATATTTTTATTAAATTAATCAATTATTTAATTATTTTTAAACATAAATAATAGAAAAAACATAGTTACATATAATTAATTCACAAAA
>PYAF01002936.1:181223-213915 GCA_007407185.1 Glycine tomentella | reverse complement strand
TAAATTTAATAAATTACTATTAAAAATTTAAGTTATTATATAAAAATAAAATATTTTAAATTTTTAATATATTAAGTTAATTAGACCAATACCGTTAACGTTAAGATTGAAGTTCAAATGAATATTATTTTCACGTTTAATTGTTGATTGAAATATTATTTTGTGTACTTCTAACAAAATATGTTATTGTGTGATGTAGAAATTAACTATTATGTTTCATATTTGATATCTTTAAGGAAAATTATTGTTTAAAATTATGAATATTGTGTTATTTTTATTTAAATCTATGTAATTTATTATATTTAAATATTATTTAATTATTAATGGTTCAACCACAGTTCAATTACGGTTGAATCACTAAATCTTAAACCAGGCTTAAATGACCAATCCAAATTTAAAAATCTTGATTTTTTCTTTTCACAACTTTCATTTTATTTTACATTTAAAAAGTATCTCTTGAAAGACAAAAAAATGAGGTGTGAAAAATCAAAAAGCGACGTGAGGAACCTCTCTGTTTTAATTATTTGGGCCCGTAACCTCTGTAACTTGCAACCATCAATTGGAGGTCGTGATAGGATTTAGATGCACGATTGTCTTGGCTAGCTTATTGTTAGTTTCTATTTTGAATTCTATATAAATCAAGAATATAGTATTTCATAAGAATATAAAACAAGATATTAATTAGAACATAATAATACATAATTTTTATACTATTATCTAACCATAAATTATGATTAAGGTAAGATTACTTTTATAATAATTATTTTTAAAATCAGATATAAAATCATTTTTAATTAATTAATAATGTAAACAATTTTATATTAGCATTAGATAAAAATTAAATTTAATGACTCAGCATTGTTTGTTTGGATGTGTAGTGACGCTAGGATGAGTTTTTAGCTTAAGTGTTAGAGGGGGGTGGGGGTATTCATTCTTTCATAAACCTTGTTAACATTGAAGAAACTAACCATTTTGAATTTCGTAATCAAATTTGAATTTCTGTTCTACTTTGAATTTTTTGGGAATCTGTTAGGAGGCTAAAAGAGAGGCTACCGCTAGTATAAGGAAATTACCATTAGAGGGCCAAAGAAAATAAAATAAGCTACTAAAAAGATAAAGATAAAATTGATATTTCTCATTGATACCTTTACAAAGGAGAGAACCCTACATTAAAAAACCATCCAAATGAATGTCATCATATGGTGTTAGGGAATTAAAAGTAAAACTAAATAACATTATAAATGATATCTTAACCCCATCCTATTTACTTGTAGAAAAAAACAAACCATCCTTTAAAATCTCTAAACCATTTTCCTTTCTATTGGGCCTCACTAGGCCCAGCCTATCAGAGTCCCTACCCCAGTAACACTCATCCCTAATTCTTTATTTTTAATTCTTTATCCGTGATTGTATTGTAAAGTGGATGTGTTCGATAATTTTGTGCAACTTGTGATGTGAACATATCCCTATAAGACCCTATTTGCATCCCAACCATATGCATGTGAAAAGTAGGATATTTGCAAAAGGTCGTGTATGGACATTTAACATCACAGGGTTCTATATACTTGCTAATGAAGAGAGTTCTGCAACATGTTCTTTTGATCTTTTGGTGAATAATTCTTGTCTATTTATGATTGCTATAGCTTATATGTTTCCTGGAGTTTTCCTACTGCTGTGGTTTCTGATAACACGAGGTTTACTGCTCCATTTTATTGAATTGAATTGGCAAATGAGTGCATACTAGGACCGAATTGGGGTATTAATTAAATGGAGATTTTGGATTAAGAAAGTATAAATGGAGCCATGGTTTTGGGGTATATTAGGAAATTTTGGATTGTACCTGAAAGCTGAATTAATTTTTCTGCTTAATGTTATGAAACCATTTGATGCTTGCTTGTTTTGTAATGAAATTTGTTGTCATGTTCTTTTTGGATTTTTTCCTTGCTGTTAAGTATATATGGTGACATGTTTCGGTGGTTAAACTGTCAAACTAAATGGTGAAATTCTGATATAATTTCAGTTTAAGAGACACGAGTTTAACATAGCAAGAATGAATGTGACTACAATTTGCAGTTTTAAGGACTGCACAGTCACAGTTTTGCAGCTGATCATGTTAGGACTTTGATCATGTTCTGGCTGTTTCGATATGTTTCATGGAACAAATTCATGATAAGATAATTGCTACAGAGTTCTGCTAATGTCTAACAATGATATTAACTTGGCTTCTATGGAAAATTACCTCCATGACTCTGTTGTCGTGACAGTTGCAAGGATTTTTTGTGTACATGATTAATTTCACTTTGATTTTATCTTGTGACTCTTAGAAAATGCTTATGATGTTGGATTTTCCTGGTTTAGCGGAATAGACTTGTTTTGTTTTGAATGAATTCCCGTTGCTATTTTTTGGGAAGAATTGTTTTCAATTGTAGTCCATTTTCTGTCCACGTTCAACCCAAGTTGAGCAACGTTCAGCAACAAGTCATGATCTTAACCTAAGATCTTAGACATACGTTCTAATCCATGGAGGTTGAACTATATGATGGACAGAGCTCTATAAATAGTACCGAGTGCTCTCAATTTTGATCACCAAACCTACCCCTCTCTTCAGATAAACAAACCATCTGTTAAGACTTAAAAAGGTCGATAGGAAAGGTTGGAGGTAGGTATTTCTGAAATTTATTTTTCTTCTCTGCTTTCGCTGTTTGATCTGAATGTGTTGCTAATGGTTGTTAACATGTTCAGACCAATATATTTAGCTTTATATTTGGTATCAGAGCTCCTTATTTGCCTCTACCTTTCTTCTTTTTGGCACTCATATATATGAAACGTTGTTTTATTTAATATTGGTATTTTGTTTTTGAACTATTTAATCATTAATAAGACCTAGAATCATATGAAAATTGAGTTTCTAAGTTTTAAGTGAATTAAAACAATGAGTTCGGTGTTGAAAATAGAAAAATAGTTGGATTTCTATTCAGATCCGTGGACTGTAATCGGGTCAAAAGGACCCAGCTGAAGATCGAAGATTATGGAATCGATTGTGGCTCATTATGTTGGCATCGCGTGAAATATTAACCCATACTGCAAGGGTCCTTTGTTGATGCTTCCTTTGGCCCACCATGCATCACATGTTTTAATAAATTAATAATATGATACAGGCCCTTTGTTTCTACTTAATTGAAGCCCAATAGCCTTTTTGATATCACATGAAAGTTTCAAACACGTTAATGTCATGTTCATGATATTGAAAGCTTTTGATATGAGGCCATCATTTTTTCTTTTGAAAGTCCATGTATATTATTTGCTTTTATAATCAAATTTGTATATGTGCATGTTTTTCTATTTAAGTTTTATAAAATACTTTAATGATTTTAATTAATATGCTGCTAATAATTAATTTACTTATGTACTAAATTATTTGAGTTATGAGTTATGTGTTTAAATTATTTATTTATTTAGTTTAATTGTATGTTTATTTATGTTAATTGTTTAAGCATGCAATATTATCTTAAATAGTTTATGCACATTAATATTATATTATTTATTTACTTCTTGATATTTTGTATATAATTTTATGATTATTATACATACAAAGTTATACTAAATAATTTTTTATGCAACATTATTTCAATTTATTTACATTATTGAGAATGTTATGTAAATATTTAGCTTTTATTAAGAATTAATTAATATTAAGTGATTAATATAATTTAATTGATTAGAGACTAGTCACAACATCTTTAATTGATTAGGTTTATATTTTAAGTATTAAAATCACATTTAAAACATTAGTTGTGATTAATCATATGTAATGTAATAAAATCTATCCACAAAAATTTTATTATATTTGTATGACTAATTATGATAAAATATGAGGTTATATTTCTTAATTTATCCACAAGAATTAAGAAGAAGAAAAATTGATAGTTTTATCATAAGTTTGAATCTAACTGAGTATGACTTTAGCCTAGAGGGCAAGCTTTATGTCACTAGGTTCATAAAGTAAAACGTGTTTTACATTGGTAAAGCATAATATTTATTTAGTCTCAAATTATGAATAATGAGAATATATGTTTGAACTTGCAGTTAATCAATTTATGAACATTTTCGACATTAAGTGTGATATTCCCGAATTGAAAGGGGACAATTATAAGGTTTGGAGGGAGAGAATTCTCCTTCATTTAGGCTGGATGAATATTAACTATGCCATTAGAAAAAATGAACCATTGGGTATTACTAAAACTAGCACTCTAGATGTTGTTGATCTTTATGAAAAATGGGATAGATCTAATCGTCTTTTTGTGATGTTCGTAAAGAATAATATATTTGCTAGTTTCTGTAGTTCTGTCGATCAACATGAAAAGGTCAAGGATCTTTTGAAGGCCATTGATTATCAATTTGTTATATCTGATAAGGCCCTTGGCAACACCCTTATAATGCAGTTATCATCCATAAAGCTCTATGGGATAAGAGGAGTGCATGATCACATCATGCGTATGAGGGATATAGTGGCTCAGCTGAAAGCCTTAGAAGTTATCATGTCATATTCTTTCCTAGTACATTACATTTTATGTACTTTGCCTATGTAGTATGCCCCTTTCAAAATCTCTTATAACACACTTAAGGATAAGTGGTCAATTAATGAACTATTGACTATGTATGTTCAAGAAGAGGAAAGATTGATAATGGAAGAGGGTGAAAAGGTATATTTGAATGCTTAGGGAAAGAAGAAAGGGGATCAAGCCAATAACAAAGGCAAGATTTCTGCTCAGCCAGTCATTAAGAAAGAGTCAAAGTGTTTCTTCTACAAGAAATGGCACATGAAGAAAGACTGCTCAAAGTTTAAGAATTGGCTTGACAAGAAAGGTACTCCATTTACTTTTGTTTGTTATGAATCTAATATGGTTAATGTTAATCATAACACATGGTGGATTGATTCTAGTTCTACAATCTATGTTTCTAATATTTTTCAGGGTATGGAAAACCTAAGGAAGCCAATGGGAAGTGAGCAATACATCTATTTAGGAGGCAAGATGAGCTCACATGTGGAAGCCATTGGGACGTGCAGTTTAGATTTATGCAACAGTTTTATTTTGCATTTAGAAAAGATCTTTTATGTTCCAAGTTTTTCTAAGAATTTGATTTTTGTATCAAGACTTGCACCATTGGGTTTTTCCTTTAATTTTTTGAATTCTGGTTTTACTTTAATTAAGAAATATGGAATTATTGGTTTCGGTGCATTACTTGATGGGCTTTATTTTATTGAATTGCAAAAATGATATTGCCTATAATTTTATGCATGTTACTGTTGAGTTAAAACAATATGTTGCGAAGGAGGAACCCTCTATGCTTTGGCACCAAAGATTAGGAACATCTCTATCGAGAGAATTAAGAGATTGGTAAATGAAGGGGTACTTAATGATTTGGATTTTGCTGATTTTGAAACTTGTGTAGATTGCATTAAAGGTAAACAAACTAACAAGTCTAAGAAAGGTGCAAGGAGGAGCAAAAACCTGTTAGAAATCATACATATAGATATTTTTTGTCAAGACATTGACGCAAGTAGTCTGAAATACTTTATCACCTTCATAGATGATTTTTTACGATATATGCATCTCTACTTACTTCGTTCTAAAGATGAAGCTTTAGATGTCTTTAAATTTTTTAAGGCCAAAGTGAAAAATAAATGTGGAAAGCAAATTAAGATTGTGAAATCCGATAAAGGTGGAGAATACTATGGTAGATACACGGAGAATGGACAAGAACATGGTCAGTTTACGAAGTTTCTTCAAGAACATAGGATTGTTACCCAGTACACTATGCCTGGTTCTCTAGATCAGAATGATGTGGCAGAAAGAAGAAACCAAACTTTAATAGACATGGTAAGAAGTATGAGAAGTAACAGAAAACTTCCTCAATTCTTGTGGATTGAAGCATTAAAGATGGTTGTGTATATATTAAACAGAGTTCCAACCAAGGCTGCCTCTAAGACGCCTTTTGAGTTATTCAAAGGTTGAAAACCGAGTTTGCTACATATACGCGTTTGGGGATGTCCGTCTGAAGTGAAAATTTATAACCCATAAGAGAAGAAACTAGACCCAAGGACTGTCAGTGGGTATTTCATTGGATATGCCGAAAGGTCCAAATGGTATAGATTATATTGTCCATCACATAGCACTAGGATTGTGGAATCGAGAAATGAAAAATTTCTTGAAACAATAGTATCATTAAGCTTCAAATACCATTGGCGGGAAGCTTGCTTAAGTCCGTATTGATTTCTTTAATTTGCACACCATGTGTTCCTTTCCTTCAACTGAGAACCCTATTGGGTTGGTCCATGTAAACATTCTCCTCTAAATCTCCATTAAGAAAGCTAGTTTTCACATCCATTTGATGTAGCTCCAAGTATTAATAGGTTACTAGTGCCATGATAATCCTGAAGGAATCCTTTCGTGAAACTTGTGAAAATGTTTCTTTATAATCAACACCACCTCTCTGAGTAAAACCCTTAGTAACAAGTCTGGCCTTGTAATGTTCAAGGTTTCCATGAAAGTCAAGTTTAGTCTTAAAGACACACTTACAACCAAGTCTATTGCAACCTTCTACCAATTCTACAAGGTTCCAAACACCATTCTGTTCCATGCATCTTAACTCTTCTTTCATGGCTTCCAACCACTTACCAGAATTATCACAACTTACGGCTTATGAAAACGAAATTGGATCATCATCAATGATGCTTAATTTGATTACTAATTCATGTAGATATACCACATAGTCATTTGAAATAGTTGTCCTTCTTTCTCTTTGAGACCTTTTTAATGATACTTTTTGTGGTCTTCTGCAATAAGTTTATTTTAAATCATGGGCTCATTATTGTGTTGTTCTTCTTCATTGATGTTTGGAACAACATCTAGAGGAACTTGTACTCTAACTTCTTTAATTTTCATATTTTGTGGAACTGTACTCCCATCGGTTTCACCATTTTCAATGAACCTTGCATTTCTAGTTCCAACAATTCTCATACTATGATTAGGACATTAAAACCTATACCTCTTTGATTTTTCTGGATAACCAATGAAATATCCACTGATTATTCTTGCATCCCGTTTCTTTTTCTTGTGAATTATAAATCCTTATTTATGCTTGGCAACCCTAAACATCTAGGTGCCTTATGCTAGGTGTCCTATTAGTCCATAGGCTAAAATGTGTCTTCGGAATTGCCTTACTAGGAACCCTATTCAATGAATACATGACAGTTTTCAATGCATAATCCACAAAAAATATGGGTAAATTAGAGTTACTTAACATACTCCTAACCATATTAATGTTCTGTTACACCTTTCTGATACACCATTTTGTTGCAATGTACCTGACATTGTGTATTGCGCATAAATACCACCTTTTTGAAGGAATTTAACAAATGGACCTGGGTGTTTCCAAGATTCATCATACCTTCCAGAGTACTTATCACCTTTATTAGACCTGACAACTTTCACCTTTCTGTCTAATTGTCTTTCTACTTCATTCAAATAAATTTCCAAGACATCTACTACTTGAGATTTCTTATGTAGTAAGTAGACATAAGCATAACATGAATATTCAATAATGAATGTGATAAAGTACCTTTCCTTTATGAAAGAATTAACATCAAAAGGTCAACAAATGTCATTGTGCACAATTTCAAGAAGCTGAGTGCTTCTTGCAACATCTTTCTTTGTGTGTTTTCTTTGTTTTCCTTTAATACAATCCACACAAATATTATGATCAGTAAAATCTAGATTTGGAAGAATTTCATTAATTATTCTTTTCATTCTTTCTCTAGAAATGTGACCTAAACATCTATGCCACAAGGAAGCGGAGCATTCATTCACATACGTTTAGTTCCAACATTATGATGCATAGTCAAAACCGTTTTAGCATACAAACCATTTAAATTCAACTTATATAAACCATCACAAAGATTATCAGTACCAATGAGATGATTATGCTTAAATAAATTAAAACACCCATTACCAAGATTAAAAGAGTATCCAGTAACATCGAGTTTAAATAATGAAACCAAATTTCTAGATAAACTAGGAACATAAAGAGTTTCCAATAAATCCAAATGATGTCCAGTGTCAATCATTAAACAATAAGTCCTGACTACTTCCACTAGAGCTTTAACCATATTCTCCATGAAGACAAAGTTCTCATTTGTGTTTATGGTTTTGATTGTAAGAAATCCCTGCATCGTATTAGAAACATGAGTCGAACATTCAGAATCAATCCACCATGTATTATAGGGAACTTCAGTTAAATTTGATTCGAAACATACATAAGCATTAAACTCACTTTTCTTTTCAAACCAAGCCTTACGTTTTGGGCAATCTTTTTGGAAATGTTCAGCTTTCCCACAGAAGTGGAAATTATTGCTCTGATGCCTCATTAATCTTTAATGGCCTTTTTCTCTTATCATGCTTCTTCATAAATTTCTTTCTAGCACCTTGATTTCCTTGGTGGCTTACATAATGGACTAAGTGACTTCCTTTTTTAAGTCTCGTTTCCTCTTGAACCAACATAATTTGCAACTAATGCACATTCCATTTGTCTTTCATGGTATTATAGCTCATTTGAAATAGATCATACTCAGATGGTAATGAGTTAAGGATAAAATGTACCAGGAAGTTCTCATTCATAGTCATTTCTAAAACATACTCATTAATGTCCTAGCAAGAGACTTATTAGCTGTTTGGGAGCACTCTTCAACTAACCCCATAAATTATTTAGCATTTTTTTTATCTTAGGGATAATTGTCTTAATGTTGTTTGTGACAGTCATTCTCATGAACATTAGGTTGAGTCTGTTTGATCTTTCCCAAGCTTTATAATGAGCTTTTTCTTGAGTGCTACTAGCATCAGTAATAGTAGAAGGCTTCTCTTCCAATATAGCAAAATCAAGATCCAAAGCACTGAGATGAAATTGGATTTGCTCATTCCAGTCAGAGAAGTTAAGCCCATTAAAAATTGACAAGACGAAACATGAGATTTTAGTGAGTTAGGAACTGATACTGCATAATAAAATTTGGCATAAGTATTTTGAGACATAAAACACATGCTACACATATTATATATTCAAACAACAATAAATGTATATTGATGCTCTCTGTTGAGTGATACACCAGCACACAACGTACAACATAATGATGCTGATAAAATTATAACATTATTGGGAGTTAAATATGCACCAATTAGAATCACCTATTACCTTTTTGGGTATATAAATAAAATTAATGATACATACAAATTGCCTACAATTATATTCATTAATTATAAGAATAACTAATCAACCTTTGAGTGATCCATGAATATCTTATAATAATGAATTTCAATATACCAACAAACCAATAATTATATATTTCAACATCCATTATTCTATGGATAATTGAAGAAAATATCACTAATTTGAAATTAGATAAACTTAAAAATTTGGCCACTTTGATGACTAATAAATCTATCATACACTTAATTTCAAACAAATACACGACCTACACATATTCATTGCTACCAACAATTTAAAGCATTCTTGTTAATTTCATTCCAGGCCATAAACTTTCAATCCTTTCTCCACATTCAAGAATAATATAAAAGAAATTGAAAACAATTAAATCACCACCGAATACCAATCATGTTCTGCATATGTAGTTTACAATTCAAAAGTATTGAAAACATCACAATAAAATTTCATGATTATAAGTCTAAGTGAATTCACGCACTGGACATCCATTCAAGAAAATTACTATTGATTCTTTATTACATGTCCATCAATACAAGATGTAACAAATGTTCGATCATTTAGTTTCAAGAAAATACAATGCGTGAACATAAATGATGACTTCAACAATTTAAAAGCCAATTCAATCATACCCTTTTGATACAAAATTCCATAATTGCAACGAAAAACATAATCAACATCAAAAGCATATCATCGAAACATATAATCAAAAGTACATTTAGCGGAAATTAAAATCCCTAAATTTCATAATTAGGGTTCATAAAATTTGAAGAGTGTTCTGCTCAGTGAGAACAGAAATGTCCAACAAGTGGTGTTGGATGATTTTATGTTGGATCGAACTCTCTCTCTCTTAAGAAGCTTATGAATATGAAGCAACTCAAGGAAGAAGATCACAGCACAGTAAACACGACACGTTGGGAGGTGCGGTGTGTGCTTGTGTAAAAGGAAAAGAGAGAGTCAGAATTGTGTACCTTTCACCATGGTTGAGGCAGTATTTATAATATTATACCTGGACGCTGATAACGGTGGTTAAGGCCCATGATCTCAGGCCAAGCGGTTGAACGTGAAGCCTCTTTCCTTGATATGTGGAGATTTTAGTAACTGGAAGATACTAACCGTATCTCCTATCTTTTGGGGCGGTTATCTCGTGGAGAAGAAGTAACAGATCAAATGGAGCTCCAAATAAAAGATAATTTATTGTTTATCCGTAACAAAGAGAAACATCGTTAATAGAGAATCATATAATTTCACAACACAAGCTCTGATACCACATGTAAATCTTAATGATTTTTCTAAGGATCACAACAATAGAAAGCCAACCAGAATATTGGAATATATGTTTATCACAAATAATAGAAAAACAACGTGTATCTTTCTCCATTTGCTTCTGTGCCCTTTGATTGCTTTAAAGAAGAGAAAAATAAGATTTTACTTCCTCTGTTCTTTCTATTTTCTTTATCTTTCATGATGATGATTAAGGTTAAAAGAATACTCTAATATTATTTCACGTTAGTAAGTATTAACCCTTTTATAACTACTATTTCCATCAAATAGTAATTGTCTCTAGAAACTGTTCTACTTAAACTCACGATTCATTTACAACTTAGTCTATAATAATTATTTATTTATTTATTAATCCTTAATAACTCACATACCTTTCACATGACACATTAAATCTATACCTTTAAGACACTAAATCTTACAATAAAATTACAGTGCAATAGAAAACCATGCATCCGTAATTATCAAGGTAGCAGTGATTTAAAAATACTCTAACACTTTGGAATTTTAGTACTATCTTTTAAATAAATTATTTCTAACCTGTGTGTTCTAGACTTATATTCTTCCATGCACCCAAAGAGTGCAGTGATTCAGTATGAGACCCAGCGAATGAAGGAAAGGTTGTCTGAGACCAATTCAACTGCTGATAGAAAAAGCCAATGTAAAACCGTATTATTAGAATGGGCAAAAAAGTTAGTGCATGTGTGCAACACAATTCAAAAAGTAAAGGCTACTTGTGTTCGTTGACTTTTTGTTTGATTTAAAGTTGTACACAGTACATGCAGTAGATAGATTTTACTTTTTTAATTATATTTTCATTATCTTCCGTTTTATACTTTTTAATTAGCACGTGTATTACAAGCAAATATTTCTTAAATTACAACATAGATATTTTTAAATTTAAGTTACAAAAATGAAATAATATTTAAGTGATTATATAAAATTATAAAAAAAACATCTATACTTAATCAATTTTGTTTTTTTAAATATATATACACCAAAAGATAAGAAAAAATAGTTAAAATTATAAAAATAACGCATAACTGTTCATTTTTAAGTCCTAGTGAGCTTTAACCATGTGTAACAACTGATGTGAACGAAACTAATCATGCCTATTTAAACTAGAGGTTTTGCCCTTAATTGTTTTGATCCCATGCACCTTTTTATTAGGGGGAAGGGAGAAGGGGAGAGGTAATGCAACTGGTGTGTTGGAAACCATTATACTAGGCTCAAGGATAAGAGGCACATGCCATATTTGCATGTGGTATGAAACATTTTATGTAAACGCATGTAATAGAGGATTTTTACGCCAAATTTGTAAAAAAAAAAAAAAAAATGCCAAATCTAGATTATATTGGCTTCAAACTAACATTTGTCATTCCTTTATAAGGACAACAAAACAAATTATTCCTATTTCTAATTGTTCAAAAGATCATTAATATACTACTAAGTTGGGCTAATTAATAAGATTGGCCTAAAAAAGGGTAGGTCTGACAGTTTTTTATGTTATTTTAGTCTTTAGTCGATCATATTGTGGTTTCATCTTTGATTTGATAGTTCATAACCCTTCAAGTATAAGCTTAAAATTTAGGTATCAACACTCACTTGTGTTGATGATTTAATGAAAAACTTATATATTTTTTTAAAAAATTATTTTTCTTTAAGAAGGATTAAAAATTATGTTTTATGGGTCTAATATTCTTGCCCGGAGACCAAATTGAATCCCAACAAATTTAAGTCAAATTGATTGATAATTTCAGGGGACAAAAAGTTGTTTAAATTCACTTATACTTGAATTCGAAGTAACTTTATTTAATTTGGGGAAAAGTGTATTTGGTGCATTATTCTGAAAAAAATGTATACTCTAATTATATAAAAATAAACTTAAAAGTAATTAATTTAAGAGTACAAGAATTTCATAGAGAGACAAAGCAGAAATATTAACATAAAAAGAAAAGAAATAAATAGTTTATGTACTAACATATAATATAAAAAGTTAAATTATTATATAATTAAATTGATATGTATTGTAAGTTGATTTTCTTATAATTTTTTTTTAAAATGTCATACTTAGTATGATTTTTTTATTTGGTTGACTGTATAATTTTTTTTAGACAACTGTATATAGAAATTAAACTCAAAGAGAAATTTAAAACAATCCATTTATTTTTTTTAAAATGGTTTTTAACTGTTTTTTTAAAATCTAGAAAGAAAGTTTTTTATATCTGTGAAACCCAAGGGCAACAAAGGAGAAAGATTAAATAAGTAGGCGTACTTAGAAATAAGTATATTCTATTTTATTACGTAGATGGATTGTATTATATTGATATGAATTATCAAATTAAAATGGCATGGGATTACATTTTTTCATCATTAATAGTTAACACTTATTTTTTTTAAAAATATTTTACTAAATTTATCATGAAAGGGCCACTATGATATACTCTCAAAGAAATCCTTACTGATAGCAATTGAAAACATAAAATAAAGTTTAGCAGTCTAAAAATTGTGAACACAAGAACGATGGTTAAATGGTTAATAAATTAATAACATATCGTGCATCATCTAGATGTACTAGAGCAAATAAGTTTGGTGAAGATTGCTAAGTTACACCTGCAGCAAACACATTCCTTTGAAAGCTTTCAAGAACCACCGTTGTTGTGAAACATAGTAGTATAAAGAGAAGTATTTTGATTTTTTATTTGAAGATTTTAAAAGAGGTTTGAGAGACATGGGGACCCATCAAATATCTGATTATTCACTCCACCATCATGAGATTTTGGAAGACTATGGAAATTGATTGGGGAGCCATAATTACTGCATGGAATTCTGCACATTCACATACTACTCTTGTTTGCTTCCTCATGATCACTGCCTCCTTCTTTCTTTCACACTACCATATTGCTTCAAATCGTATCCCTGTTTACAGAGTATTTTTTTATTGCACTTTTGAACTTTGTATTTAAACATAACCATTATGTCGGGTCCCTAGGTGTCCTTTCTTTCTTATTTTCTCCTCCTTCAAGGCAAAATATGTTTTGATTTTGTTCATACAAGATGGCCGAGTTTACGTTGTAACTACATCAATAACAGTAGTTTTTTTTTCTTCAAATAGGGAAGAATACACTCTTTTAAGATTCTAATATGTCAATGATGTCAAATGTTTGATCCTTGGTCTATCAAACTTCCTTTCATTTGGACATAGGGATTGATCCACGTTTGAATAGTGGGGGGCACCCCACCGATTAATTTTCAAATTTCTATTCCCTACAACTAATTATATTATATAATTCTCCCACCTTTCAAAGATACTCTAAGAAGATACTCCTCCATTAACAATGACACAAATTGAAGAAAGAGAGAGCATGGATTAGTCTTTCATTCTATAGATTTGTTTAGCTTTTTCCTTTCATGGATTTGTTTATGTTCTCCCATCCATGTTTTCGTTTTGGTTCTTATTAATATAAGGTTTAATTATATTTTTTATAGTTATACTCTTTTTTTCTTTAATTATAAGATTATTTTCTAATTTTTAGATGTATTAATTATTATTTTTCTTACATACTTTTACTTAATTATTTTTTTCCAAACATTAATAAGAAACAATTAATTGAATAGAGAGATAAGAAAATAATAATTTGAAAATAATAATATAAACAATTGATACATTTAATGTAATTAATTATTTTGTTTAAGAGATACGAATTAATAGAAATTGTCTTATAAGTAGAGATAGAGAAAGTAATAACTTTTCTTTTTAATCTTATAGTTTAAAACATTTCATTTTAATTTTGCATTTTTTTAAAATTTTTTGGTTCTAACAGATAAGGTCAGTTTGAAGAAACATAAATAACTTTAGACGAAATTTGATGATGTTCAGTTGCACCTAAGCTTGCTTCGTCATTTTTCTTATTTTTGTTCATGTTTCTTCAAATGGTACTAGTCAAAACTTGATGGAATTGACCAAAAGGATTAAAAAAATTCAACTCCAAGGATCAAATGTGACGTTTTAAACTATAAGAACTAAAAGAAAAAAAAATTGTCTCAACAATATAGGGACCAAAAAGATAAATAGACCTTAATATAATAATGTTGTGATGCTTTGGATAGTGATTGGGGGTGCTAAAATAATTAGGCTTCTTTTTGCTCCTGTACGATGCTTTGGATGCCTTTTATGCTTGATAAAAAAAATTGAGGAAAAAAATTGCACAATTTATTTTAGTTTAATGGCTGTATGAACTAAGTGTATATAATTTTATATTGTTAATCAATCATAAATACATCATTGTTATAATTTTTAAAATAATTATTATAAAAATTAATATACTTGTCATAATTTGTTATTAGCATATAACCTATTTTCTCCTTTTATAAACTATGCAGTAAACAATATTCATAAGATAAAAGGACATTATACTAAGACTAAGGATATTATCTTAATTAGGACTGATCGAGGAGTGTAACAGAAACAATTTTGCCAAAAAAATCCCCCTTTTTCTTATATTAAGTATTTTTTTAAGAGAAATTGAGTAGCTAGATACTGAAATTTGGACATTATACTAATTTGGACACATTTACTGAGAGTATGTTTAAAATAGGCAAGACCACAACAAAAATAATACATTAAAGGCAGTATTTTACATGTGTATAAGCATATATAATAAAATTGAAGCTTATAAATAATTTGGACACATTTGCCCAATATCATTTGTCTAAGTGTAAAAACATACATAAATAATTGCAAAAAAATGTGAATTTTTATTTGGATTCTTTTGTTATCCAACTAACCGGTATTTTTTTTAATCTTGAATGTGATTGTGTTTATTGAAATGAAAAATTAAGCAGTATTTGATGATAATGTATTTGAAATATGTAAAATCACAACATGATTAATATATAAGCATAACATTTGACCTGGGCATAGCCATACATAATAAATTGAAGTGTAGTAATTTTTAACCTAAATAAAATAACCATATTTTTATAATATATTTAAAATATACAAAATCACAACAGTATTTACATAAAACGTAGTATTTTATTTGTTTTACTGATATTTTATTTGTTAGATAAAATAAAACATTTCATAAATTATTAAGTCATAAGATAATAAGCAAGAAAAAATATATTTATATTAATAGATAAATTAAATTTAATACTTTTATTGGGAGTAAAACTTAAATTACTTTTTTATACATGTTAAGTTATATTTTTACTATAAATATGAAATAAAGAATAATTAAAATCGTTAGAATTATATTTCCACTAAACTATTTGAAAGTCAATACATTGTGTACACTGATCTATCTTTTAATTATTTATTTAATTCTAATAATAACCTAATATAAATTATTTCAATATTTATAACTATGAAATAAAATAATGGAATATAATTTTTTTATTTCAATCCATTAAGGTTGGTCTAGTCACTCTAGTGGTTAAGGTTGGGATAGAATTCATATGGTCACATGTTCAAATCTCAATGTGATCCAAATTATAAAAAATGAAATATTTATACAATTTTATTTATAAATTGAAATTCATTTTTTTTTAAATTACCAATAATTGAAAATAATATTATATCACAATATATATGATTTATTTTACATTTAAAATAAAAATATATTATAAATTTTATTTATAATATATTTTTTATAATTTTAATTATAATATAATTTATTTATTTGAAATTATTTATTTTTTATAAATTTTAGTAATATAAAATAGACATTTTATCTTGTGTATTGCAAATACTAAAATACTATTTTTTATTACTGCACTAAAATACTAATTGTGTTAATAATTGGAACCCCATCTTAACACAAGGTGTGCCATAGAGTTAGCATTCCTAAATTATGCAATCACAACCAATTCAATCAATAGAAATCGGTTAATATATATATATATATATATATATATATATATTTATATATATAACTTGTTTTTTTTTTAATCTATATTCTTCTTTTATTTCCCAACGTTAATTAAGTCCCTTCCCACACATGACATGCATGCCCCATTGTTCACCAAATTTCACTATTTAGTGACTACATGTTTCTTTTTCATTTTCTACTTAACAACTAAATGCATATTTAGATTAAAGTTTGAAAACTTTAGTTTAGATTAGATTTAAGTTTCCAAATTGAGTTTGTAAAAGGTTTTCAAGCTAAGTCTTAATTACTTCTCTCAAAGTGAATTTCACTACAAAAATTTACTCTTAAATATATTATTTTAAGAGGTAACCAAGTATGATCAAACTAATTTTACTCTCAAACATATTTTTAAAATTATCTCAATGTAAATCTAAAGACACCCTAACAATTCTCTTTCAATTTTAATCATCACAAACCAATTGGAGGGCTATCAAGGCCACCTCAGCTCGAAGATATGCAAATTAATTAAATTGAAATTCTACTCCTTTGTTGTCATAAAAACTGAATTATCTATCCTTATTTGTTGTATTTAGGTTGCTTTTCAAAAACTGCTAGCCTACTTCACACTGAAACATGTTAACTTAATTGGAAACTATTTTTAGCATATGTGGAATTAGAGTAATCAAACGTTGGTGATGAAATTTAATGTCAGGAATTCCTCTTTATAAATAATAATAATAATAATAATAATATTTCATCTTATGTGTGGTATTATCACCGTATTTACTGACATTAACCGAAAAGGTCAAGAAAAGTAGATCTCTTGCAGTATACAATTTTTTAGTAAAAAAATAATGAGAGAGAAAAAAATTCTAGAACAAAATATTTAATTTTTTAAAATAAAATAAAATAAATTTAAAAACTATAAAATATAAACTATCCGACTGTTTGATACGTGGCGAAGACTGAATAGTTTTTATATATCTATACAATATGGATAAAGAAAATTGATATGCTTGGACCGACCAATTACATCATACATGTAAGATCTTCATATTATATATTCCTTGGGGATAAAAAGGATGCTATTAATCTCATCCATGATAAAACAGAGATGGGGAGACACACATATATAGAAAGGGATTGCTGAGACCACCATTTAGATGAATGTCATTTTAAAACAGATCTTTATCAACTTTTCGAAGATGCTTGTTTCTAATATTTTTTCATATTTTTCTCTACCGGTAGGAAATTTTATTTTAAAGAGAGGAAAAGTTAGATTTTTTTGTGTGAAACTGAGGAATAGGTAGATCTTAATACTTATTAATTTGCTTTTCGTTTTCAGTTATTCGGCTGAATGTAAAATAAATAATTGATTTCGTCTCTCTCTATTTTAATACCGTAAATCTTGATTTTTTTTTTTCATAACCAATTAACCATATTTAAAATGTGAAAATTCTCATACGGAATTGGAGAGTTAGCTAGCTTAATGAAAATTGAGATGGTTTGGTTTATTAAATAAAATAAAATAGTTGAGATGTTTTTTAAGTAAATGAGACTTAAATATTTTGATAGACATTATGGTTATGTTTGACAAAATTAGTTGAAAGTTATAAGATTTTAAGGTAGCATATTAAATCATAAGTGTTCGATAAAATTAATAGTTAAAATAACAGAAAAATATAAAATGATATAATTAAAAAATACAATAAAAAAATTGAAAAAATGTTTTAAGAATAAAAAGAGAATAAATATGCATAAATAGAAACTAACATTTAAAAAATATTACTTCAAATAGCATTTTAAAAAATTGTTAAAAATTACTTAAAAAATTGTTTAATAAACAATCAAACAAACTTTTCAACTAATAAAAATTAATTGAAATAACTTGTAAAACATAATCTATATAACCTATATGTATTATGGTGACAAAACTTTACCTTTAAGAGAATTTAAACTAATAATTTATTAAAATAAGATAAAATCATTTTGTAGGGTAAAGCTCTCCCTCTAAAAGAACTTAAACTAAAAATAACCTATATAACTACCATTGTATATGCTGGCAAAATTTTACCTTTAAGAGAATTTAAACTAATAATTTATTAAAATAAGATAAAATCATTTGGTAGGTAAAACTCTCCCTCTAAAAGAACTTAAATTAAAAGTCTCTAATTAATCTAAAATAACCCTGCGTGATTTCATTCATAATTTACTTCAAAGATTTTAAGTCTCAATCTTTAGGAATGACAATAAAAAAAGAGAGATGACAACATTTTACACGCATCGCAAAATGATGAGATAATTTATTCCTATAGAAGGAGTGAATCAGTATTTATGGAAGTAAGATATAAGTATTATATTATATATATTATCTTATTGTACAGAAATTGTTAAGCAAACAAAAAGGGGAACTAGACAAGAACATTTCGTTTTCAATATTAAAAGCCAGGCTAGGCAAGGAGATCTGAATGAAAAATCTACTTCACTTTTTGGATACAATCCCCTTTCTGCTGAGGATTCTATGAGTCAGAAGAACAAGATAAAATGTTATATAAAGGAAAGGGCAAAAAAATAGAAAAAAATAGAGAGAATTGTGAAGTAGAAACCTATATTAATTGTGGATATTTAGTTGGGAGGGTCTTTTCAAAGAGAGAGAGAGACAAACTGTAGATGAAGTAACTGATGAGAGAGCAAGTGGAGCAGAAGGGAAGGATGATAGTAGCAGAGAAAAAAATGGTGTGGAGGGGTTATAATTAGTGTTTCCTTTCCTTTTTTTTCAGAGAAGGGTGGTCTCCGAGTGGACACATGTGTACGTATTGGAATATGATTTGGCAAGGATTTGAAAGCCTGTGTTTTTTAGTTTCTTCATTTTTTCTTCAAACTGTCAGAGATCTTTTACATCTATGCTGGTTTTTATGTGCCCCACCACCACTTATTTATCTTTAGACTTCCATATCCTCCAAACCCTTAAAATATTTTAAGTTTCCAACTCGACGTGACACTAATCTTTTTTTTTTAAAAAAAAAATATTGATCGCTAAAATTTAATCGTTAATTTCGATTTCTATTTCAGTCGTTAAAAGTGTTAGCGACGGAATTAATCGTGCCCGGTGGAGGCGTGACTTGACCCTGTTGTATCTAATGGGGGCACGACTCGTTGCTATAGATACATAAATAACTTTGAAATTACAGTAAATCTGTAATTTTTTTTTTTAAGTAATATTTTAATCTTTTTTTGCTATTATGAGTTCTCGTAAGCCAGCCCTTTGATTAACCCCTGTAGCATATAATGTTGACATATAATGCTGGTCTTTATAGTCAGAGGGTCAAGGTTGCATTGAATCGGGGTCAAAGGGGTTATTATTTCACGTGGCACTTTCTTTTGCATTTTCAATTAGGGGAAGCACAACGTGATATTGCTTTTGGATTATTATATTTTGGGTTCTAGTATATCTTGTGCTATTGATCCCATCCTATTATTTTTTTTTAGTAACATTCAATTTGTTTTTGAAAAGAAATAAATAAATAAATAAATAAAGAAAATCAAGGGTTGCTAATTTTCTTATGTTTAATTGACTGAAAGTCTAATAGCTGTAAACAATGCTTCAAATACTATAGAGGGCATACATCAATTTAAAAAAGATATAAATGAAATCTTTTCTTATGAAATAAAGAGTGAATAATATATGTATTGGTAATATAATTTTTTAAAATAATTCTTATCTAATCACAAACTATCCAATATGATGATGATAAGTTTCTTATTTTCATATATAATACTGTAATTGCTTTTAAAATCATACCAATAATAACTTTTTATTATTTGATAGTATACATATTTTTAGACTCACTTGTATAGATATTAAACTTAATAAAAAAAGTCTTTTAAATCTAAAAGAAAAAAAATGGTGGTACCGAAAGAAACAGTGGTCAATGAAAGACTATTTGTCTTCATTATAATTATAATTGAAGGAAGAAAAGCAACAGTAAAAAGTAGTAAATTTTGATAATAGAAATTTGACCTCCTACTTGAATGATGTAAAAATGCTATTCTAATTGGTGTTTATGACTGTTTCTCACACATTTTATGAAACAATTTAATTGATCTAATCGCCATCATGCTTACTTAATGAGTGAATAAAGATATAATGCTTTAAGCGATGAGGACTAATTAGGTACTTAATTATTAATTTAGTATAAAATGTCCTTTACCTATGATTGATAAATTCTGATTCAATAATACTTTGGCGAATTTTGAGTACATAGTGCGTCTACTGTGTAGCATTATAATTTACACCTTCTTTGGGACCTGCATATTTAGGAGAGTATGGAGAGAGCAATCCCTTTAAGCTATCTATAAGAAGAAAAACATTATAACATCTTGGTTATATTAATGGATCTGTTTGGTAAATGCTGGATATGGTTTTCCAATTACAATATTGGGTTCTTAGTGTTGGTAAAAAAGACACTGATAGTTCAATTGTGTACGTATATGACTCATCATATGAGGAAATTGAAAATTGAGACCTTTCAAGAAACAAATCTAAATGCGTTTATTTTCCCACGATATAGGAAAATGGGTTGGTTCTCCGGACACTTCCTCTATCATAGAGTTCAGCATAATAAAGTGTAAAAACAGGTCAATGCTGTACCAAAAGATAGAAAAAAGATTGAATGATGATATTTTATTTTTATATTAATATTTTTATATATCAAGCACGTTATTAATGTATACTTTTTTTTTTAATCTTATTACATCATATAATCTATCATACTTATATTTTTCTCCTTTTCTCTTTAGGTGTCCAATAAAATTTGGTATTCACCAAACTTTTCTCAAAAAGAAAAAAAGAGAAAAATATTTCGATACATTCGCAAGGTATAATGATGCAGTTCAGTTTAGCGCTCCATATTTCGATACATTCAAGCTTTTTCGCACATAAAAGTGCTAATAAAGCTAAAGACACTATTCACTAGTTCTCCTTATGACTTGGAAAATGAAGCAATCATAGAAATCGAAAAAAACCTAACGGCTTTATCCATCTATCACATGTTCGATTTCCTTATCGTGTATGAACCCTATTCAATACTTCTCTCTCTCTCTCTCTCTCTCTCTCTCTCTCTCTCTCTCTCTCTCTCTCTCTCTCTCTCTCTCTCTCTGAGTGTGTGTCTGTCTTTCAATGGCTCAACGTTTAATTAAATAATTATACAAAGGCATTGGCATAATATATAACATAAAGGAAAATGATTCTAGCTCTTACAGTACGTAGGTTAAAATGCAAATAATGGGACATTTATGGGTGAAGATAGACTTAGGTATAAAGAGCATATAGAAGAAGGAAAATGATGTGAAAAACATGATCATTACATTAAAATGTTTGATATATATTAAAAAAATTAAAAGAAAGAAAATGTTAGGAAAAAATTATCACAATTTTTTCTCACCTCATGAAATTAATTATGAATAATATCTTGTGTATTATCACAATTTCTGGAAATAGCTCAAATTTGTTTAGTTAACTGTGAATATTTCAGCAAATGTTTATATATGTTTCTTAACAATTAAAGATTCTTATATTTGATTTCAATAATAAAAAAATTGAAGTATAAGTGTTTATTTTAGAAATTTCCTTTTTAGTGAAGTAAATATATTAGAAATATTGGAACCAAAGAAATAGAAGATGTTTAATCCTTAAAAAATCTCATAATTTTGATGATAATAAATATATTAAACTTTGATGAACTGATAGATGTTGATGAGCTAAGCAGGTTAATTATGTTATGTTTCCAATGCGTATAAGGTATAAAGCTATGGACATAGAAACAAAAATACGTTTTAGTTGAACCTACGTCCAATGTGCATAAGTAGACTTCCGTTCGATGCTTTCAAAAGAAATAGTATCCAACACTAAGATAATGAAATTGTGTCCAAAGATATTCATAAAGCATCCCACGCTTAATGAAAAACCTACATTCTTATTTATATATTCACTTAAATTTTTCATCCAAAATTATCACATGACAAGCTCTTTATTCCAAGTTTTGATCGGATGCTAAGGTTAATTACTCCTATATTATTAGTTTTGTGTATGCATATGTTATTCCTTGTTTTATTTAATATACTCTAACAATTGAATTTCAAACATTCAATGAAACCGCAAAGTTTCTCAAGTACAAGTATAACTTTTCAGTCCAAGAAGACATGTAACATGTACATCCTAGAAAATATTACATTTTGTCAGCTTATATTACCAAATTTTGAAAATTTAGAATGTGAGAATATCAGAGTTAATTATGCATAATAATAAAAACTTAAAATTAAACATATGTAACATAAAAAACAAACTTGTACAAAGTTTTTGACACTTATGTGCCTTACAAAATATGATCAAAGTACATAAAACATAAAACAAATCCTCATACATTAAGAGATATACAAACAATGTAAATATTCTTCAATGCCAACTGTGTTAATTAATATCGTTCTAATGGCTGAATTCGTCAAAAGACTCTAATGCAACCTTGATCTTTTCATTTTGGTCATCCATACTCACAATGGAAGTCTCACAAAGGCTTATATATTGTTATTTAGCGAAACTGTGTGGAAATGTTGAGGAAATAACAAAGAATTTATGTTCATCGTCAATTAGTGACTTTGATTTTAATTTAGCAAGGAAAAGTAAACATACGTAACATAAAAAATAAACTTGTACAAAATTTTTGACACTTATATGCCTTACAAAACATGATCAAAGTACATAAAACATAAACTGAATTCTCATGTATTAAGAGATACACACAATGTTAATATTCTTCAATGCAAACTATGCTAATTAATATCATTCTAATGGCTCAATTCGTCAAAAGACTCTAATGCAAACTTAATCTTATCACTTTCGTTATAGTCCCACAAAGGCTTATATTATTATCTAGTGAGGCAAATTGTGTGAAAATGACAAAAAAAATAACAAGGAATTTATGTTTGTTGTCGATTAGCGAATTTGATATTAATGAGAGAATGATCCCTCGCTATTCTTTTTAGTGAGAGATTTGCAAGGAATATTTCCTAATTACCTCGTTAAGTACAATTTTTTTGTAGTGTCTTATGTTCCTTCCTCTTCCATTTTGTACATCTCCCTCCCCTTTGTTGAGCTCTAAAACCTTCCACCTTATACTAAAATTGAGCCATCCATCCTTATTCATATTGTCTTTTGCTCTCTCCTTTCTTTTGGCACTCCCTTTTTCTTCCTTAATTACCATCTTTCACCACATTATCTCCCTTATTGTATACTTCTTTGCTCATGCTGCCCTTCTCCTTATTAGGTCAACGGATGGTTTTAAGTCTTAATTGTTGGTGATTTTGTGTTCTCATTAATTAATTAAGGTGACATTGTCGAGGGTGCTCATTAAAAATATTGCCGGTGGATCAATTTGTAAATGGATCAATTTTACCACAGATATATGTTGTATAAGTTGAACAAATTGAATCTCAACCACTAATAATAAATTATTATATTTAATGCTCTTTATTTTGTTTAGATCCAATGCTCTTTATTTACTACCTTATGAGACATTTCCTTATGATTTGTGGCAAATTAATGTTGTATAAGGTGATATTGTCGAGGGTGCTCATTCAAAAATCTTGCCAGTAGTATTATTTGTGGCAAATTTTCCGGTGTATCTCAAATGACTAAGTGTACCCTAGAAGTCACAAACAAATAAAGCATTTGTTTATCTGGTGCACTTGTGGCATCATAAAATCCGATCGCTTCACCACATAAGCATGAGTGATGTTACTTCTCAAAACGGATGTTCGGGTTTCTCCCACTGAAAATCCAAACATACGCTGAGCTAGTTGATATATAGTCTCATATTGGTAAGTTAGAACAAATTAAAGAGTAAACAAACGTGAACACCATGAAAGCAAACTGTCTAGGCATTTATGTGCTGATCCTTAATCAATTTTATTATGAGTCTGTTTGGATAAGCTTCTCTAGAACTTTTAGAAGAAGAAAATAAGAGCAAAAAGATGAGATGAACTTCTCCATAAGTAAAAATAAACTCTCCATTAGCTAATTTGTAGAAGCTTACCAATGTAGCTTCTCTAAAAGATGAGATGACATCTACAAATTAGCTAATGAAGAGCTTATTTTTACTTATGGAAAAGCTCATTTTATTTTTTTCTCCTTATTTTTCTCTTCTAGAAATATTTCTAGAGAAGCTAACATCCAACCAAGCCCTATATCATGTTATTTATTGGAATTTATGTACTGATCCTTAATCAAGAGTACGAGAGGGTGTTAGTGGTCTTTGCCTAAGTGACTTGTTTTTCTAAGAATGCCTAGACAGTTTGCATTATTGTGTTCATGTTCAATTATATATTTACTGAAATTAATTAGAAATTACAAAATTGTGTAGATCTTGCTATTCAATTAACCTCATTCATGATTTGTAACTTTTAGTAAATCTTAACTATTAAAAAAGAGTGTGTCCCTATATATTGGTACACTTGAAAAAATAATGCTCAGCTCCAAGGACCATTAATAATTCGTGTACTAATAATTTTATCAGTTAGGAATGCAATTCAAATTCAGCAATAATTGCCTAAGATATAGACCAATTTGTGTACTCATGAAGTTGGAAAGTATAACAATGAGGTCAAAGTAAAAAATATGGTTTCTCATTTGAATGGTTGCATTAATTAGCAACTACGGTTTGGAAGCAATGAGATAGGATCTCCCATAAAACTTTGCGTGTTACACATTAACATGAAATTAAAACCAAAATTGACTACTGCGATGATAACTACATCACAGAATTAGCGTTTTATAGATCATCTGATCAGTGCTAGTTGATCACGTAACTGGTCATGATTGAGTGTGCTAATCAAATTAAAATTACATTAGTTTCTATCAATCAAAACATTTAAACCAATCAGCCATTAATATATTACATCATGATAAATTTTTATATGTTTTGTGTGATTAATTTATTGTGTGCTATTAAGTTGGTTCAATCCATAGAGCAAGAAAAACACACGTTTCAACACCTTTAACTCTATTATATTTTCTATTTTTATATGTAGTTATTTTTAGATAAAAAATAATTGCACACTTTACACAATGTTTTTCTATGAAAATATTAAAATTGATATTTACAATCCAGAATTTCCCACATAACATTTCCACACTAATTAATAAGCACAACAATTATGGTTGAAGTGTATTATCTAGTCAAGGGATTTGTACTTAATTACTGCAATACAGACTCAATAATAAAATAAAATTAACAATATATATGGTCAAATATTAACTATAAGTGATTTGACCCAAGTATTTAATATGTTGTAATTAATTTTAAATTATCTTTATACTATTCAAATTCAATTTTTAGTGAAAATATTTTTTATCAAATTTTAATTACGTTTCGGTTTAAGTCTAGATTAGTTAAGATGTTTTTTCTTGATAAATCGAAGAATTAAAACAAAAAAGATACTATCAAATATATATATATATATACATATATATATATATATATATATATATACCAAACGCATGAAATTATTTCAATCTAATGAATAATCTCAAGTTTATAATTTAGATGTATAGTTAGTTAATTAAATACTTGATGAAAGAAATTTTTCATTCATATTAATTTTATTCAATTCAAAAGATAATTATCTTGTAAAAAGAAACATATGATGTCTAAAAAGAAACTAACAATATGCATGTACACCAAAAACAAATTACATCGTTGATGAGTATAATAAAACTGGCGTGATGTGAAAGAGTCATTTTCATTTAAAAACGACAATACCTAGTTTCATTCTTCTGGCACTCTTTGATATAGATTCCAAATGAAAAACACTTGTAGGACAATGCACGTGTAATTAACAGAGAGAGAGAGAGAGAGAGTGTACAAGACTTTGAATAGACTCCCTTAAGAAGAGGGGGAAAGGAATTATTTTCCTACAAACATTCCCTTCAGAATTTAATTGGCAAACAACACATACACCTTGTTGTTGACCAAACTACACGCCTCAGTGGCCCAGTCTTCTGAATAACCCTTTTTTCATATTCTCTAAGGTCACAATATGGCATAGAATTTGTGCTACACCAAAACTAGAAGATCCTGCAGCTAGCTAACAATTAGAAGATAAGACCAAAGAAAAAACCAGAATCAATTCATCAATAAAAAAGGGGGTATGGAAGGAGGAGAGAGAGGTGTTAATCCCAATAATTATGAGCTCCAAGTTTCATTCACAAACACCCCTCAAGCCATCCATGAAATGGGTTTTGTTCAATTTGAAGAAAACCAGGTTCTTAGCTTCTTTGCCCCCTCTGTTCAATCCCAATCTTCTCAGCTCTCTCAATCTCTAAACGCCGGCAACGGTGGAAGCAATACTGCTGTCGCCACCGCTACCACAACCACCACCGACACCACCTCCGGATCCGGAACAACAGTTGGTTTCAGCCAAAATGACCTTGTATCCAGAGCTTCTTGGAATAATAATGAACAGGTGGTTACTTTTTTATATCTATGTATCTATATTTATCAATCTATCTATCTATTCATTAATATCAACTATCAACTATGATCTACAACCCTATAATTAATTATCAGTTTTATTTCTTTTGGTGTATTTATTTATATTTGTTTTGTTTTTATGTCCTTTTCAATTTTAAGGTATTTTGTTTTGATCTCTTTCCTTTGAAACAATTTTGCTTATATATGTGGATGGTACCATGAACTTTATTCAGGTGCGAACACTGGATCCTAAAGCTGTCAATGATGAAAATTGCACCAGAAATACTAGTGATGGTGGCAACAACTCATGGTATATCCTCCTTGCAACCACTATTTTCTGTTTTCAAATATCTCTCTCTCGCTTTCTCTCTTTCTCTCTCTCTCTCTCTCTCTCTCTCTGTGCATGCACGTAAATATTTAATTTAGATACCCAAGAAGATATTCTTTAGGTTTCTGCGAAGAATCTGAAGGTCTCTCTACCATATATGGAAGCGACTGCTTCTTTTTTCTTTCTGACCTTGCTTCTGTACTCCAAGTTATTCTCTCTCTCTTGGGGTATGAGGAGATGCAAGAGCTTGGTACTCAAAAGTCTTGATTCTCATTGATACTCGAATCCACTATAGTCCATCACAGATTTCTCATATTCTTCAAATAGATCATCACCTTTTTTTTCTCTCTTTTTTCTTTTTGTTCTCATATTTACTTTATCATTAAGTTTTTAGCTTAAGGTTAATTAATCTTGCTTTAAAGTAATTAAGAAAAAGCTGTTTAATCGAGGAATATATAGAGTATGTTTGGATAGACATTGTTATATCCACATTGATCGGAAAAATTACACTTCAAAGCAAAATATTTTCGTGTTAGATTCAACTGTTTTCCAAACACACTTAGTTGGAGAGTTACCGTTTATATATGATGGTAGGTGGAGAAGTGCAGGCTCAGATAAGAACAAGATGAAAGTGAGGAGGAAGCTGAGGGAGCCAAGGTTTTGTTTCCAAACAAGAAGTGATGTGGATGTGCTTGATGATGGTTACAAATGGAGGAAGTATGGTCAGAAAGTTGTCAAGAATAGCCTTCACCCAAGGTAATATATATAATCCTTGAACCTTGAACCTTAAATTACCCCTTGCTTTATTGATTATATAGTTTTGCTCCGTTTTGCAAGTTCTTTGAATAAATTTGAAGATTTCATACATCTAAGAGGATGCAAGTTGCTTATGAAGTTCTCAAAACTTAATAGTTTTTATGCAGTTTCATTGTTAGAATAATTAATGTGGCTATATATTCTTGAATAAAAATCGATCGTTGCTTATGTAAATAAAAAACTTATTTTAAGTTTTCAAATACTGGAGAAAATGGTTGTTGAGACTTTAAATTTCATGTGGCATTATTGGACATTAATTTCAAAAGTGAGTTAAGAACTTCACTAATTAATACTCCTACTTTAGCATGTAATAAAAAAATATTTGTTCATATAATGAAGCGTTTTCTTCCTTAGCATTTAAAAATATCATTGTCAAATTGACATATTAAATCTATGATTGAGTGCACTGGCTACGTACATCATAGGCATTATACCCGGAGAAATGAAGGTAAGATGTCTTTTTTGGGAAAAATACATGTGTCGGTGGTGGAACAACCAAATGAATCTAAATTCACAGATGAACCAAGTGTAGTTATCCTAGATTTTGTCTCAAATTTTAATTAAAGACTGAAAACACCCAACAGAGAGAGATAGAGAGAATCTTAGCTAAAACTGAAGGAATGATTCAAGATGTTACTTTCAATGGACTTGTGAGTAGAGAAGATTGATGGTACAGACTGAAATATAGGCTTTTTCTTCAGGTAATTAAAAGTATTAATTTTTTTGGGAAGTAAAAAGAAAAAAGATATATTCGTGAGAATATTTAGTGGATTATTATTATTAGAGTTTTGACAATTGTGTACACTATAGGGTCCCCTTTTTCGTCATCTGTTCCCAAACCATCCAACGGTCATGGTATATTTTCATCTGACCAACTTCTTCCACCCATGGTATCCATCACTAAAAAGGCTTCATCACTTGCACCTAAAGTTTTTCATTGTAACTACTTTAAAATTTACCTAATTTTTCCAAAAGAAAATCCCATGCTGTTTTTTTCTCTTTTGCATCAAATGTACCTTCATGTTATAATGGTTTCTTTCACACTAGTTGTTTTCCTTCTTTTTTTCGCCTTAATTATCATATTACAATTTACCATCATATGTGATATCACTCACGTAATGCTTTATATCATTTTATCACAATCGCATTACTTCCCTACATACTAGTCTATTTCATTTTATCACTCACGTAATGCTTTATATCATTACTGTTTAATTAGGATGTAGTAATTAGCAAAACCAGATATTAAGATACCAGCCCGTTTAGCCTACAATAATTGACAAAGAAACCCTTGTTATGATGATAAGTTTATAGTCAAAAGACATGCATTATTACAAAATTTAATCATTTTTAAAATAGAGAAAAATTTTACATGGCCGTAATTAAAAGTATCTGTTACCATTTTAATTTTATTGAGATATTTGTTAAGAAAACACACACATACACACACACACATATATATATATATATATATATATATAGCTTGTTTGTCTTCCAATTCATGAGGTCCTAAACGCATGCACGTTCATGTAGCAACTTGCTTTACAGTAAATGGAGCATTGGATCATGTGTGCAGTGGGTCCAACATGTATCTAATTAAACACATTAATGATGTGTGTAAATGAGAGAAAGATAATAGAGAAAAGATATAACAGGAATAATGATGCATTTTTTTTTATTTAGTTGAAGAAAAATTAATACTACTTTTAAAATAAAATATAAAAAAAATATTTATATGAATAAGCTACATATACTATCATCAAATCCATGTATATAGTGGATTTGTTGATTTTATAATAACTATTTTAAAACTTATATTAACAATTTTTTATTAGTTGATGATATAAAACATTTTATACCAACAATGCATAGCCATTACACTTTTATTTTTATTGAAAGCATTCGGTTTGAAGGTAGAAATTGAACAAGAAAATTTAATGAAAAGACTAGAAATATTGAAGAGGCACATGCCTCTTTTGATATTTGTATTTAATGAAAAATTGAAGAGGCATATGCCTAGCTCTTCAGATATTTGTATTTAATGAAAAATCCGCACATATCTACCTTAAAAGTAATGAACATTCGGTTTGAAGGTAGAAATCTGAAGGAAAAAAAAAACAGAAAAATCATTAAGTACAAATATCAAAAGAGTCATATGTGCAGATTTTTCATGCGCAATACATATAATGTTAACCTGTCAACCAATAGATATGCTTGTTTGATGATTTTCACGTATAATTTAAAAACCAAATTTCAGTAAACTATAACCTAAGCATATATACCAACACGACCTATTTTCAACAAATTTGTGACGATAATGAAGTAAAAAATGACAATTAGTTAGTATATTAATTTGTAGCACCACCTTAATATAATTTCCAATCGGTTCTTTTGAGAGCTTAAAGCATATTATCTTTAAGGGGGGGAAATTATCTTTAAGGAGGAGTTAGGATAGGAAACATGATAAATAAAACAAATACTAGTATTTGATGAAAACCAAAGTTACTTAGACTGAAGGTAACTAATAATTTAGAGAAAGAAAAACGTGGTGGCAACAAACAGATCACTAAACCCAAAACATATATATTATGTGTATGCTAATGTTGCGTGCATGGAAGAAAGTTCTATAGTTTTATTGGACTTATACTTTATGAACCAAAGCAAAATGGGGTTAAAGTGGTATATCCATTATTACAAACCCAAGCAAGAAAGTGGTGGTAATTTTAATTTGCTTCGGTTGCAGACATCATTACAAAATTGTACTTAAAGGTATGTACTTAGAAGTGGAATTAGGAAGATGAAAAAGTTGTTTTTGGAATGGTCACTTCAGGAACATAGGAACTTATTAGGTACATTAAAGGGCCAGGTGTTTGAAAAGCTTAAAAAATGACAGTGGGACTTGTCTGAATCTTAACAAGTGTAGTTTAACAACCGAAAACTTCCCGAAAAAATGCAGTACCAAACTTGGATTAAAGAAAGAAAAAAATAATATTGAAATTAATAGAAAATATAAATAATAAAGTAAGATAAGCTAATATTTCGTAAAAAGGAATACTTGTGTCATTATGTTTATAACAAAAATAAAAGCATACTACGTATTTAAATTTTGTTTTATGTCTATTAGTTAATTTAGATAACATTGCTACGTGAATATACACATCACATAATTTTAGGAATTTGTTTAGAGTGTGTTTCAGAACAGTATTGATTACGAAGCAAAAATTAAATAAATTTAGATAAATATAAAATATTTCGTACATTAAAAAAAATATATTTATTACTTCATAAGTAATTAAAAATATATGATAGGAGATACTAAATACTTGTCCGAGAAGATGGGGTGTATGACTCTGAATGTAAAATCTTTTTATACAAATATTGAAATAGCATTTAATCATTTACTCTTATCTCAAAAAATTTAATCATTTACACATATCAGTTTTTTTTTATTGAAGAAATACTCATATCAGTTTGATCATTAAAAAAATTATATTAATTAAAAAAAAGTTAATCAACCCTATTTTTTTCACTCTCCTTTATTTACCTTACTCTCTTATCTGAAAATCATCTTTTCATTTTTTTTTTTATCACCCTCCTGTCTCAAAACTCTAACCATCCACACAAACAATAAATAAAAAAAACTCTAATCATCCATTTTTTTTCAGTCACTCTTTTCGCTCCACTCCCCTTACTCAAACTCCAAACTCACTTATTTTCTCAGTCACCCTCCTCCATCTCACTCCCCCATTTCAAGTGTGGGAGTGTTGGTGGATTTGGGTGTAGTTAGTCCAACACTGATTAGGAAAGGGTTCAGTGAAGCGATATATAAGAGATGTGATTTATATATATATCTAATATCTTTAAGATTTTAGGTGGAGATGGATGTAGTGTTCAATTTCTTGATAGTCTTTGTTATTATTCCATTAACATTTCTGATTGCTCCTTCTTAATTACTCCCCAACAAGTGGTAATAGGGCCTGGTATGAGGGGGAGCAAGAGCAAGGTTAATTAGTAAGGTTGGTCAAGTGACGTGTCTCGTTGATGAATTAGAAATCAAGGAGAAGATTGTTGAAAAATCAAGGGTTAGTAAAAGGACTCAATGAAAGATATGTAAACCATTTACCTAGGATTTTATAAAACATTTGTTAGCAAGTTGAAAAAACATCATTTGTTTTATGCCATTTTCATTTATTGCAAGTTGAATAACTAATTTTATAAAGCATTTCAAATTCATTAAACTATATAACTAATGAATTATAAATGTCTTATAATTAAAATTAGTTATTCAACTTGCTAATAAATGAAGAATAACATAAAACAAATTATGATTTGTTATAAAAATTATTTTTTATTTGTAAACAAAATTATAAATTTATCTAATTTTGGATTTATTCCTTTATTTTAATAGTTTTGAATTCTTATATTTTTTTTTAAAATGAATATTTTAATAAAATAATTAGTGTGAATAGTATAATATTGGAAGAGAGATTAAATGAGAAACTTTATTCAAATATTGAGGTTGAAAATGTAAATATAATAAGAAATTAATAAGATATGTTTGCTTATTAAATTGTCAGTTATTTTAATCAAATAAA
>PYAF01002936.1:160136-181123 GCA_007407185.1 Glycine tomentella | reverse complement strand
TTTTTTTTTTTGGTTTGTTTTTTATTTTCACAATTGTAGCATAATTCAATAAATAATACTATAGTATAATTATCAATGAGATTTAAATCAATTGATTGAACAAAGTATATAAGTATTATAAATTTTATTGTATCGTATTCAATTTCTACAAATAAAAAAAATACTAATTACATTATAATCAAAGAATGACACACGTGCTATATATTCTTTTGTATTGTGTGCATTTCACGTCTTTTTTTAATTTGTTTTTAGTTGTTATTAAAACATATGTTTAGATACTTTAACAACTACACTCTGAGATTATATGTATATAACATAACATGTGTATATGTAAATCATTTTATTAATAAGTAATAATAGGAATCATTTTCAGAAGTTTTAAAAATCATTAAAAAAAAAAATCAAACAAACAACTTTTTTTAGGAAATTAAAATCAAATTTAATCACATTTGCATAGAGTAAATTCATATTTTACCCTAATTTTGACTGTTTTATGCTTATCCAACTGATATCTGAATTGTGTGATATAAGCAGAAGTTACTACCGCTGTACCCATAACAACTGTAAGGTGAAGAAAAGAGTTGAACGACTCTCAGAAGATTGTCGTATGGTAATAACTACCTATGAAGGCAGACACAACCACTCTCCTTGCGATGACTCAAATTCATCGGAACATGAATGTTTCACCTCTTTTTGAACAATGTCGTTTCAATAATTATTATGTATTATTAATAATTAATTAGCTGTACGTGACAATTTTTCATGAGGGATATTGCATTTTACTTATATTGTTATAGTTTGTTAGTGAGCTCAGTCACTCTTTCATGGATGAACTCATTTGTCTATAAAAATTAAAAAAGTTCTTTATATATATATATATATATATATATATATATTTATCTATATATCAATATAGCATATTTCTCCAATCCCCCCTCCCCCATATATATGCGTTAAATTTAAGATTCTTCAACCTTAATGAAAAATCATTTTGTTAATCTTACATGTGTCTGACGTCCTTAACATGATTATGAGTCTTCTTCTGTTTAAGGCAATTTAATTAGGTAGACTTGTTCACGGAGCGCGTGTAAATATTTAAACAACTTACAATATATAAGTTAGTTTAATGTATAATGGAAAAGCTTTAAAAGACTTTGCAACCAAAAGAGTGTTGAGTCTAACCAAGAAGCTTTTCAAGTGTGTTCTAGATGTTGAATGGGAAATTAAATGAAAAAGTGATACTGATAGGTTATAGTAGCATTTAATGTTCAACTAGAGAAAGTGAAAACAACTTGGAGTTGGAATTGAAGCATAAGATTGGAAACTGGAAAGTCAATACTACACGAGGAAACTAGAGAAAATGAGACATCATTTGGAGGAAACTCATTTGTCCATTTCCGGCCTCTGCAATTCCGTCGGAAATGGAAGGCTTACCCACGGACCATACCAACAATGGTCATTTGGTGGAAAAAATTGGGGTTTCCCACGGATGTTTCCGATTGCCTTTATGTCCGTCGGAAATTTAATTCATACGGAACACAAAAGTCCCAACCCTAATTGAATGCAAAATTGAAATTCTTTCATGAAATCCTCTTGCTTCCCCCCCCTGTGTGTCGCCGCCGCCGCAACTGAAACAACCATCAGCTTCGCACGCGTCTTGTTCCTCCATCACTGCACCGCACTCCCGCAAGGCTGAACCTGTGGTTTCTTCTTCGTCTGTCTCCGGCGATTCAGAAACGCAGACCACCAACCACCGCGACGACAACAGCACACAACCACGACCAGGTGCGCTTTATTTCTCTGTTTTTTCTGTAGACTGATACATGTTATTGTTCTTATTTCCTCTTCCTGGTTGTTATCAGTCTCTGGGATGGAGGTAATGCAATTGGTGCTCCTATAGAAGGTGACTTGTTGACAAAAGGAACCCGTCTAAGCAGCCCACCATTGATTGGCTTGATCCGTAACGAAGCTATACTTTGTGGAGTGAAGGTATTTCAAGTTAATTGTTTTAAATAATTTGTGAAGCTTGATCTGTTATCAGTTTGAGTTCATCATCCAATTAGTGTTAGTACTAAACTAATTTATTGCTTCCTAATTGGTCTTCGTTTGTTTCTTTTAGTTTCTCTGTATTAGTATCTTGAAAATGTTGCTATTTTGGTTTTCTTCTTCTGTTTGATTTTCGATCAATCCAGTTTTGTTCAGTTAATAATGGTTCACTGAACCTTATATTATTGCAAAATATGAATGAATAAAACCGGTTTTAATGGTTCGTTTTTTTTTTCTGGTTTCCTAAATCATAGTTTGTGGGATTTGAAAGTGACCCTCTTTCTTTTTGGATTGTGTTGTTTAACATCCAGGTGTTTAGTTGGATAAGAAAGAGATCGAATGTTGAAAACCCTATGGATGCGTATGAGTACTCAAAGTTAAATGGCCTAACTAATTAAAGGAAGAAATTATCTCTTTGATTAACCGAACAGAGAGGTACTACACTCAACCATCAAACTGTTTATTCTGTTTGATTAATCATCCATCACTATCTACTATCTAGAGCAAGGTAAGATAATTACATTAATAACCAATTTCAAAAAAGTGCTAAAGTCATTTTCCGTTCTATATTTTACTAGCCCTAGTGCTTACTTAGCCATGCGTTGTTTGCTGCTAATCTCAATAACTAAATAAATATATGAAGATGAAAAGTAATTATTATTACCAAATTAAAGCAGGACACAAGATAATATATGTGTCCACATGGGGAACAAAAATGCAAAATCTTCTTTACATGATTTTCACCCTCCGTCAGTTTCATGTCTCTCAGTTCACTCTTAGTGAAACACTATCTAATAGGAACTAACAAATTGGATTACATTCAGATCGCAAATTTCACAAAATTCCAACTCACTATTTGACAGGTTAACCACAACGAACCAACAAAAAAGAGGAGTTTACCAACATAATGTAGTATGATTGACAGATAACTATGTCCCTTTTTTATTAGTTCGTAAATGAATTTCAGTATTTGGAGGATTAGTTCTCAATTCTCAACTGGAGATATCCTGGGTTCATCCAAAAATAAATAATTAAAAAGAGAGTTTTGCTTAATAAAAACCAACAAACATCATCATGGGTATAGAGATGTCCTTGTCATTGAACAGGAACTTATTACAACAATAAAAGAACAAGGAAGCTGGCTCTTCTGTCCAGAGCTTCTTCCCTTCCTCTATAAAATAAAATAATAGAATTTCCCCCTCTACAATCCCAAAACCGATCACCACTTCTCTTCTCTCACAGCAATGCCTGTCATCTTATGGAATCTGTCACTTTCTCCCAAAATCTTCTCCCTCACCTTGCTTCTCTTGTTAAAGTCTTTTTTGTTTCCATGTTGTTACTCCCTTAATGAGCAAGGCCACGCTCTATTAGCATGGAAGAACAGTTTAAACAGTACTTTAGATGCACTAGCATCTTGGAATCCTTCCAAGCCAAGCCCATGCAATTGGTTTGGGGTGCACTGCAACTTACAAGGAGAGGTGGTTGAGATAAACCTCAAGTCAATGAACTTGCAAGGTTCACTACCTTCAAATTTTCAACCTCTCAGGTCCTTGAAGAACTGTAAAATCTGTTTCTGTTAATCATGCGCAAAGCAAACCATCAACAAGCATTGTTGTTTGAGGGCATGTTTAAAAAAGAAATTCAAAAAAAGAAAATCTCATGAAAAGTATACTAATTTATTTAAAAAAAGAAATGAAAGTTATGTTAAATTTGGATGCAAACCCATGTATTGTTTTTTAGATTTTGTACAACTTGAGTAAGGTAGTAACTGAAAAATGAGGACTACATTTCCAAAATTATCAGTTGAAATATTATATTGAGAAAATATTATTATTGAAATAAGAGTTACCAAAATACATTTCCCATTGTGGTAGGTAGGTTAGTCATAATGCTATATTGTTAAATGTTGATCTAATGCAAGCCTTAGCTGACTCAATACCAAGTACATACCAGATGTGAAAAACAATGGGTTGTACTAAGGGCCTGTTTGGATATTAGCTTCTCTAGAAGCACTTCTAGAAGAGAAAAGTAAGGACAAAAAAATGAAATGAGCTTTTCTATAAGTAAAAATAAGCTCTTCATTAGCTAATTTGTAGATGTCATCTCATCTTTTAGAGAAACTACATTGGTGAGCTTCTACAAATTAACTAATAGAGAGCTTATTTTTACTTATGGAGAAGCTCATTTCATCTTTTTGTTCTTATTTTCTTCTTCTAGAAGTACTTCTAGAGAAGCTTACCCAAACAGATAGAGGTGCCACACAGGGTGACAAACAAAACCTCATAACATTTTTGGCCCTATTCTGCAGTGTTTGTAAATGTCCTCCATCATGATTCTTTTTGTTTGTTATCCAAAATCTCATTTAATTATGAAAGGCTTCCCTGACAACTAAATCTTCATCCACCTAATTAATTATGCAATTTGTATAGTTAATGGTAGATTAAAAATAAAGTAACATTTGTGAAGCTTTGTTGATTATTTTTACTCATTGATCCTGACCCTGTCCTTCCCTTCATATGGTAGAACATATATATCAGTGTTGTACTGTACATGTTAATATCAGAGTATCCACTTGTATTGTATGATTATTAATTCTTGGTTACTTTTTGTGCTTACATCAGTGGTGGTTCTAAATTATATCAAAGAACATAGCTGAGCATAGATTTATGTTATTCAATCTTGAATCGGAAGTGGTGTCACAAGGCAGTACAAATTGAATGGTGTTGATGCTATTTAATTTTAACCTTAGTGTAGTAAATATGATGGTTGTTATTTGGCACGTGGTGTGCACTGGGATAATTATATTTTGCCACATTCAGTCCACTCTGTAACAAGTTAAGAATTTATAGTTATTTGGAGTCTGGTAATCAATCTGGGATGCCTCCAAACGCATATGTGAGACCAAAAAACAGAGAAGCCTGGTGAGCAAAAAGAGCTTCCTGTATATTTATTTATTGTTTAAAAATCTCACTTCAAATTTAGGTTAAAAAGTTTATTGGTTTTTCTATTGGGAACAGTGCTTTAATCTCTATTTACTTAGCACACTTGACATGACATGTTTTGCTAATTTGATACTTGTTTACATCATCATTTGATGATGATATGATATTTGTTGACGTTATATTAATTACATTAATTATTTTGTTAGAAACTTTTAAGACAAAGATCAATGACAAAATAATAATGCATCCCATAAATCTTTAATTTTTTTTATAAGGGCTGAAATAAAAAGACCAGTAAATTATAGAAACAAAAAAGTACATTTAATTTTTTGTTTAACTATAAGTAATAAAGTAAACATAAACAAACTGACGACTTACACATGCATGTCTCTAAGTTATTTTTTCAATTATTGTCTTTCATATATTATTCATTGAACTGATTGCTTATTTAATTTCAAAATATTTTATAAATGATCTATCATATTAATTTTCCTATTTATCAAGGAGACAAATGAAAAAGGAAGAGAAAAGAGACGCAAATTTTCAGCAAAAAAATTGAAGTCATTCCCAGCTCTTCCAAGGTAATAATCTAACATGTCATTGGATGTTTGGAGGAATTTACGTGAAACATATTTGAGTTATAAAAAGAGTTTAATTGTTATGTTTTATAATGTAAAACTAAATATTATAAATCAATTAAAAATCAGTATTGTATATATAGTCAATATAAAAGTTAAAAAATTTATTATACATGCAGGATGATTTGTGATTAAATGTTGGTATAAAATTATTTTATATTATTAATGTTTAAGTTATTTTCTTTCATGAAAATGATTTATAATTTTCATAAGTTTTTTTAATTTATTTCAATAAATTTACTGGATCCTTGTGTTCCATTGGACTCTATTACATGATGAAAACTCCTTTGGAAGACAATCTTGTATTGCATATCTTTGTTCATAGTGTTACTAAGATGGTTATTTGGAAAACCGTCTTAGAAATTTATATCCTAAGACGGTTTCGTAAATAACTGTCTTAGAATCCTCATTTTTTTATTTTAAAAATGGTATTCTAAGACGGTTATTTGAAAAGTCGACGTAGAAAGTGCATGTTGAAGTATCCTATACGTGTATTTCTGACGGATTTATCTGTCGGAAATTTCCACAGGTCATTACTGACGGATATTTCCGTCGATAATTACCGACGGACGAAAAACATTCCGACGATTAAAATTTCCTACGAGCATTTTACCGACGGATTTTTGTCCGTCGCAAATCCGTCGATAATTCCATTTTTCCGACGGATTTCCTTAATTAGCGATGGATTCTGTCCGTCGGAAATTGCGATATTTTTTGTAGTGGAAGAGACATGTAAGAATAATTATATCGGAACACATGCACAAAAGGTAAAAAAAAAAAAAAAGAAGTATGAAACCAACAATACAAACTATAAAAAAAAAGACATTTCCATGCATTTATAATTTTTTTATTAATGTTCTAACAATTAACATTTGTTTATTTATAGATTTTTTTAACGTTATAACAATTAACATTTATTTATTTATAGTTTTTTTAACGTTCTAAAACAATGTACATATTTAGTTAGTATCTTAATTTGATTTTTTTTTCACATTCTCTTTCTCTTACATTTTTTTTCATCCCCTCTCTTCTTTCTCTATCGTATCTCGATCTTACGTTTTTCTCTCTTTTTTTATCTGTTTTTTTATACCTTTCTTTTCTTTTCACTCATATTAATTTCACACCCTATGTGGAATTAACATTATTGATTTAGTTATGGTGTGCATGTTAGTGTCTTTCTTTTATGTAAGCTGCACCATACTTGAGTTTCCTATCACTACTTTTCTCATCCAATCATTTTGAGTATGTTTGGATGTAAGTTTCTCTAGAAGCACTTCTAGAATAAGAAAATAAGAAGAAAAAAATGAAATGAATTTCTCCATAAATTAAAATGAGTTTTTCATTAGCTCATTTGTACATGTCATCTTATCTTTTAGAGAAACTATAATGGTGAATTTCTAAAAATTATCTAATGGAAAACTTATTTTTACTTATGGAAAAGTTCATTTCATTTTTTTTTAGAAATACTTCTAAAGAAGCTTATCCAAACAGACTCTTTATCAATTTCTTTTAATTAACTCTCATTTTGATTCTTCTATATTTGTCAACAATTTCTTTTTGTTTTTTTCACAGCTTATAGATCGTTGATGCCATCCAACTTTAACAACGTGACATACACTATAAAAATAGAAAAATAAAATATAATTAAAATTTGTTACTCCTGAATACAAAACTAATTAGTTTTTTGCTTCTGGTTTTCGTTATATATTGTAGTCAACAGACATAGACTGGAGAGGTAGCTCAATCTAGTTAGTAGTTATCCATCCAACCGCATTTCACTAAAGAAACTAGTATTTTTGACCCATGCGCATACGCACGGGTCGCTTCGCTCAGGCAGATTTTTATAAATTAAGTTGCGTAATGGTTGAATTAAATTTAAAAACACCAAAAAAAATTAATGTCAATTAAGTTTAGCCATAGGCTTGATGCACATTATTGCATTATGTAAAATTGGAGATGAAAAAAATACAATATTGTAAGATTGGCTAATGTGAAATATAAAAGACAAACGTTGAAAGATAAGTTGATAATGTTAATTATAAAGCATATGATAATGAAATAGATGTAGTTAAGGAATGTGTTGACTTAAATAAATACACATGTAATCAACATATGTACCAAAGCATTATGTTGTGTAAAGGATCTGGAAACTCCATAATGAATTCAAAGTTGGCCTTCAATTGATTATGGGTGGCAAAAGTTCTCCACCCACTTTTGATTTTGACGTTTTTCAGCCAATGATTGAACACTAATTTGCATTGTGTCTTTCCCTCAAAGTCGATGTAGGTGAACTGATTATCTTTCAGGAAATAGTACATTGCACTTAGAAGATCCTGCAAAAATTATTTTGATTGTTAGAATTTTATGGAACTGAAAAAAACCCAATAAAGAAAAGAAAATACCAATTGTAAACTGTTGTAACTTACAAGGCAACTGCATTTGACCTTGTATTCAGTGAGGAGAAGGCGAAATATGACCGAGTTCGAGTTTTGCTTATATAATGAATGCCATTTAGGAAATACTTGAGGTTCATATATGCTTTTATACACAATGATTAAAAACACAGATCGAGCGTAATGGATCAACGTAATTTGATGGTTTCCTTGGAGTCCATAATGGTCTCTTATGGTTGTCCAGCCAGCAAAAATTGCAGGCCATTCAAGGTTTTTGTTATAGCTTACCATATGATGTTGACCATTAACATCTATTAGATGTCAGGTATGTTCCAAATAATCATTCCAGCTAATGGCAAAACTATTGCTTATCTCTGCATAAGGCTAAATTAACATAAAAAATATCAAAACTTCAAATTACATAATAGACAGTGAAATAATTAACATTGTAAATTTCTAACTTGGTCGTTCACATGGATTGTGTTGACGGTCTCAATGGATTTGTTTTTAATATTCATCATTGCAAGAGCCATATCTTTCAGATTTAGTAGATTATCATCCATTGGTGCTAACAATTGAAAAAATTATTTAGAGCAATAAAGATAGTGTAAAAAACAACCAAGTCAATATGGCCAAAATACGGAGAATGAAACAGAGTAAATTTTAACGTGTAAGCAACACGAAAGGATCGTTGTTTGAACAATGATAAATACTTTAAATTTGTGCATTTCATGATTTCGTTTAATGTAAGGAAGATTGTTGCGCTCTATAAAAAGTTACCAGGAACAGTGGAGGTTGCTTTCGTGTGACCTTCGCACCGTATGCTTGATTGTGATTTTTCGTGGATGAGTTGTTGAGGTCTGTTGTGTCTCCTCCTAGTGCACCTCTGATGGTGTGGCTTTTACACTTCCTTAGGTGTGTTTTTTGTTTTGTGTTCGTGCACTTCACCAATTTACGAAGCAATGCTCAGTCAAGTGAAAGGTTGTGAACCTGACTGGTGAATGAACAGACTGTCATTTATGGCATTGGTCAGACAAATCGACATCATATAAAGGGTGTTTAGTATTGTTTTTGTATTATTATTGTGGATCTGTTGCTGTTATTTTTAAATCCATTTAAATTGAGAGTAAATGTTTATTTAAATTTTGTTTTAAGATGATGTGTTTGAATTTGTGCGCAACATTTTTGTCAATTGGCCTGTCGATCTGCTACTTTCCTTGACGTTCATTGATCTAAATGATCCAGGATCTTCACATATACGTTACCGAGTATCCCTGGGACCTACTTGATTTAGACAGTCACAACGTGTCTAGATATGGCATGACGAATGGGGAACGTGAAGTTTCGATGCACTATTCTCGCGTTTGGATAACCCGGTAATGGTGACCGGTTTGCCTTAGTTTGGTTATGATAAAACCATCAAACAAAGGATAATGAATCCGGGATTGTTGAATATACCGGGTTGTTTGTTAATTGGAAATGTCGTTGTTCATATCCGAGCATGGGTGGGTCCTACTTGATTTGGACAGTTAGAAGAGGTCCCCATATCACATGCCAGTGATGGGGAACGTGAATTTTTTTTCCAATATGTCCATGTAACTTTCCATAACCCGGCACCAGTGACCGGTTTGTTTAACATGAAGAAGTAAAAACTAAAAAATCAAATATCCACCATAAATTAATCGATTACAGAGAATCAAATACATGAAGAATGTGGTTCACTCGACCACTTCAACAATGATGATGATCAAACTACCTAGAGTACTACTAACTCTCTAGAGATCGGTGATGGGAAACGTGAAGTTGCTTTCCAGTATGTCTGTGTAACTTTCCATAACCTGGCACCAGTGACCGGTTTGTTTAACATGAAGAAGTAAAAACTGAAAAATCATATATCCACCATAAATTAATGGGTTACAGAGAATCAAATACACCAAGAATGTGGTTCACTGGACCACTTTAACAATGATGATGATCAAATTACCTGGAGTGCTACACTCTAGCTCTCTAGAGATCGCTTGTGTTAGTGATGTTTTATTATGTAGGATATTTTAATTTAGTAGATGGTACAAAGACATGTCCATATTGCCAGGCTTTCTATGACGTGTTTCATCTTGGTCTTTCAGCACGATCACATAAATATTTGATTCGAAGGGTAAGTGTCCACCGGTGAAAAGAGTGTTTCGCTCATCGCAGGGTGGTACACGATTTCCAAGAACCTTTTTATGGTGTACTTGGACAAGCTTCTATGATAACATGTCTGGAAATCTTCTTCGACTTAATGCGGCGATTGATAGAGACCTATTCACACAGTAAACAGTTTCAGAAACATTGTGTTGCTTGTCAATCGTAGTCATCAAAAAGTAAAACAAACAACAGTACACTAACATTGAAAGTAAAAAAACAAAGTAAAAATAAAATTAATAGATTGTTAGAATAGAATGCAGGAGTTTGGTTGCCGAGATTACGGACGTCATTGAAGGTTGGTGGAGAATATTTTCATTTCATATACAGAAGACATGGGCTGCTGTTGACCGATTGTACTTTCGTCTACTGGTGAAAATTCAGTCATATTCGAGGATGATGATGACATCATCGTACATAACATATTGGAAGATCATCTTCTAAAATGTCTCATCCGACTTCCACCATTGGCGTTCCTTTAAGCACCACACCGGCTGGTGCCGTGTCGCAATGTCCGGCGACGAAATCTCTCATTTCAGCGGTGGAAAACAAAGTTACACTGGTTGAACCTGACTACCTTCATCGTTGAAGTGAAGGATTATGTCGCCAAAGATAGCGACATTGCAACAACCGGTACGAGGCTTAAAGGAACATCGACGGTGGAAATCGTACGCGAGACATTTTAGAGCATGATCTTCCCATCTGTTCTGTAGAAATTAAAATCTAGCCAACAACCTGTCAAGAATGGTGATGATCAAACTCCCTAGAATGTATCACTAAAAACTTTTTCTAGAGATCTCTCAATTGCAAAGCATAAAAGTTGCTAAAATGTTCTCTCAAGAATGTTACTTGACGCTCTCAATTTGTCAGTGTCAAAGTTAGGCTCTGTGTACCTACCGTATCCACCGTTAACTGAGGTATTTAAGGAGGTGGATTTGTTTTAGGGTTCTAGAATGTTCAATGGGCCTGGGCCAGCATTGGAGTGACAAAGCCAACCCAACAATGGGTGCACTGTGACTGTACATTATTTATAAGGATGTTAAGTCTAGATTAATTGGTGGCACTTGGTGATTAGGTAAGATTAATGTTTTAATTGGATGACATATAATCCTTTATTTTTAAGATTAGGATAGGTATTTGTTGCGATTTGTTTTGAAAACTGTTGTGCACGCATTGATATTTTTGGATTCTTGGGCTTTTGATGGGCCTCATTGTAATCTGACACATCGCTTGCCCACACCAATTTTGTAACAGGTGATCTCAATCCTGTTATCGACGCTCCTAGACAACCGGGGTCAATTAGCAAACAATCTCCTATTCCAGTGCTATCGGGTTTGCATTTTGTCCTTTTTGTTGACATTAATTTGTGACCATGTCTAGTAGGATTGGTTGATGCCATTTTTGTACAGTATGGACGCATGCATGTAAATGGAATTCTAAAAACTATAAAAACGAAATTAATGCGCAACAAACTGAATTAAGGAAAACCTGGAAAATACCCAAAAATGTTAAAAAAAACAAATGATAACAAAATCGACAATGTTTGACATTTAAAAAGGGTCGAGGGACCAAACACGAAAAATATTATAAAATAAACCCGACATTCCGATCCTTCAACATTTAAGCTTCCCGGATTTGAGATTGATTTTCAGTTGCATTGGCAGGGATCACCTCTTCCTCCTCGCCGACTTGATCTTCTTCCATTTGAGTAACAAAGTCTTCACAAGGAGGTGATGGATGGATCAGCTTGTTGCCAACCACATAAGCTCTAAAGTGCATTCCGTCCGTGTTAAATTTAACATCGGGATTCAAACAATGAATATGTTCCAACGTGTTGTTGAAGGACCCCTCGATAGCTGCAGATAGCTCAACCCTCACATTATCAGCATCAAGCCTCGAATATTCTAGGTCAAGTGGAGCCTACTTTAGTCTTGCCTCGGTTTTGTCCGACAAAGCTTTAAATTTTTCAAAATTAATTTTTCCGTCGGCATAAATTTTTCATGCATCATCCAGCCTAGACTGGAGCTTTATACCATCAATCCGAGCCTTGAGAAGTTCGTCCTTGGCCTTGTTTGTTTTTTCCCTGGATGCTTCTAGCTGTTCACGGATGCTTGAAGTCTCTTCCCGGGATTTTTGAAGTTGTTCCATTAATGATTGGACCTCTTCCTGGGATGCTTCAAGTTCCTCCCGAGATGACTGAAACTGATTGACAGATTTAACGTACTTGCTATTGAGGGTTGCCAGAGTCTGAACCAGAGAAGAACACTTCCTAACATTAATCTCTATAACACTCAACTCTTGAATCTGGGCATCCGAGTAAAGCACGGCGTCCGTTAATCGCTTGGATGCGTGGACAGTATGGAAGAGTTCTTCGGACATACCCTTCTTCCAAAGAGATCCGGGTAGTAATCCGGTTGCAGTAGAAGAAGGGTTTGGAGCGGTTTCAGTAGCTTGGACTCGGGGAGAGGTTGGTCGATCAGACACCGTGTAAATAGCTAGAGCCTTATCTTTTAGGGCAGACTGATCCTTCTCGGCCAAAGCCTTATCCTTTTGCGGTCGAGCCTTGTCTTTTTCGACATCTGAAAGCTTTCGCTTTCGAGACCCAGCACCAATGGTCGTCGGACGTTTCCCCTTTTCTAAAGCTTTAAGGAAAGAAGGGGGTGGTGGTATTTTCGGCTGGTTGGAGGGGGCGGATTGCAGCTGGCTGGAGGGGTCGGATTGGGGCTGGTTGGAAGGGTTGGCTTGTGGCTGGCTGGAGGGGTCGGATTGTTTTTCCATCTCAGAAACTGCAACATAAAAGGCATAGTCAGAACACAGTTATAAATAATTATGTAAAAGGGTACATGATCATACTCGATGGTGCGGAAAATCCAGAATGAGATGTGCCAATAAATGAAGTAATGTCGAGATGGCCTTAAGCCTCTTTGTATGTAGCTATCCGGGTAACCGAAAAAGCATCAGCATCCGACAAGTCTGTTTCCTCAAAACGGTAAGAAGAGGGAGGAAGTTCATGGTGAGCATGGGTCCAATAGAGGGGAAATTTGGACTCCACATCCTGGGATTCAACAGAGCAAAGGAAAAAAGGTTGTTTATCGGGTTCGGCAACAACTTTAAAATATTTTTTTATTTTTTAAAAGAGTCGGTATATACACGAAAGAGCCTTCGATCACTAAGACTCCGGATGAAGACCAACCCTTTTCTATTGGGGGTTCCTTACCTGTCCTACCGGTGTGGACAGTAAAATGATAAAAGAATAGAGGAACTGTGCAAGGGATTTGTAAATGTTGACAAAAAAATTTCAAAAGCTTTTATGAAGGCCCAACTATTTGGGTGAAGTTGCGAAGGAGCCAAATGAACGTGGTTCAAAATGTTCATCTGGAACTCGGTTGGGGGAAATCGGATTCCTATCCGGGTTATCAAATCTTATCAGCGGGGCGCACGACAAAACTTTGTTGATTTCCAATAGGAAGGGCAGCAACCTCTTCCGTTTGAAGGTTGGACGACACCAACAAAACTGCATGGGTTACCCATGGGAATTTAGAAGACATGGTAGAAGGAACAAAACCAGGATGCGATTCGGCAGATTGAGATTCGGCAACCTGTTCGGAAAACGTGTTCATAAATACCTACGTCAAACAAATGAAAATCAGTAAGTAACATACCTGAAGAAAGACTTTTTTGATAACGAGGAGAGTTTGAGGTGGTAGAAGAATCATCGGAGAGAAGGATGACATGGTCAGGTTCGTCAACATTATTGGCAGCATCATAAGCGATACGCGGCAATGAAAGGACATTGCTTGGCTTGTCAAGCCTCGGTGTAAGTACAAGAACCGGGTTGTGACGACAAGACCCAAGCAACGACTCAGCCATCGAAGTAGAGCCAGCCTATATAAGTATGTTGCTTTCAAAAACACAATCAAAACATGGGTCGAACAGGGTCTGAAAATCAGGGCCTGAGGAAAGGGCGATGTTAGTCCGGGACAATGAAAAATTAGGGTTCTTGAGTTCATAACCTTGAGAAGAAGGTGAAGGATGTATAGAAGCAGTCATAATATGTAAAGGAATTTTGGTTTCGGGTAAAGGAGTTTTGTTTTGGGGATTTTTTAACTTTCCTTTGTCTACTAACCCTACCAGTATATGGGCGTTGCAGAGCCTTTTCTCTATCTTCTTCAGAAAGGGGAAATCAAAAATCCAATGCCCAGTCCTTCGTGGAATAGTTTGGCGTAATCTTGCCTCTTCTTCGGGAGAAAGCCTCATTATAAAAGGACCAAAGAAATTTTTCAAAGAATTTGAACAACTAAAATATTTCCAGCAAGATAAGGAAATTGGATGAAGAATCATAATATTTGTAACAAACAAACAAAACCAGAAAATGAAAAAAGCTTGACAGTAGCCCAAGAACAACTAACAGACTACAATCAAAGTAAAAGCAAAAACAAGAGGTGTATTGTCGTGGAGGTACCTATTTTTGGGAAGATTTGTTAAAACTGAGGAGGTGGTGAATGCTAGCGATGACAGGAATGAGGGTTCGAAGACACAATATATAGAAATAAGAAGCAACAAAACAGAGAAAATGAAATGAAAACGAAGGGGGATATATATAGGCCCAACAAAGGATGCAAAGGTAACCGTCTGATTAACAGGAAACGTGGCATAACCGTCGGATATGTATGCAATGGTAACCGTCGGATCGTGTGTCAATGTCACAAAACTATCAAACGCATGCGAAGCTTGACATCTGAGAGGGAAAAAGTCTAATCAATTCAAAACTCATCATTATCGCGCAGTATGAAACGACACAACATTAAATGCGCGCGTGTCAAAAACCCAAAGTAGTGCATCAACAGTAAAATAAAAATATTAAATAAAACAATATACAAAATATAAAAATATTAAATATAACTATAAAAGAAAACACATTAATTTTTTAATTAACTAAAAATGATCTACAATTTATAAAAAAAAATACCTTTAAACTTTAAAGTCGTGTAAAAATAAATAAAAAATGTAATCATAAAATAATTTACGATTTGAATGAGTTAATAATCTCGGAAGTCGGACGGTCACTTGATTGATTCAAAAACATCCCGGAATAAACAAAACAATTGGGAATATACAAACCGGGAACAGTCATTTCAAAACAAATCGGTTCTCAATCCGCGTGAATGTTCAATTCCATGTATTTATAAACCGAGAATATGCGTAAGTTGCTCACTTCTCAGATGTTGACTAACTATTATTTTTGTAGACCCCTCGGGAATGTTTAAATCCGGGAACCTACGAAACCAGGAATATCTATAACGTACTCGGAACGCGAATAGTCACTATCGATTGATTTAGAAACATCCCAAAATAAACAAATCAATCGGGTTATAATATCATATCAGCCGGGGGAAATCGGCATCATGAGAATTATGTTGTTTGCAGCGACTATCATTGATAGCTTCTTAACATGGATAATTTGATGTAAATTCTTGTGCATCATACAAAAAACGATGGTATTGATTCCGGGGTTTGGCGTACCTACTCAGCTGATCACGATAGTCATTCCGCGTGAATGTTCAATTCCAAGTATTTATAAACCGGGAAACGTAAGTCAGTCACTTCTTGGACATAACTAATGAGAAATCCAGAAACATCCCAGAATAAACAAAACATCCAGGATTATACCAACCAGAAACAGTTGATTCCAAGATTTCCAGTGCCTATTCAAAGCTGGTCACAATATTGTCACTCCGCATGAATGTTCAATTCCAGGTATTTATAAACCGAGAATATGAGTAAGTAACTCGCTTCTTGGACGTTAACTAACGATAGAAATCCAAAAACATCCGAGAACAAACAAAACAATCGGGAATATACAAACCGGGTATAAACAAAACGACCGAAAATATTCAAACTGGAAACGGTGGTATAATACAAATCGGCACTATCGATTCCAAGCTTTTCCGTGCGTACTCAAAGTTGGTCACAGTATTCTCACTCCGCGTGAATGTTCAATTGCAGGTATTTATAAACCGGAAATATGCGTAAGTCAGTCACTTGTCGGACATTGACTAACGATAGAAATCCAGAAACATCACGGAACAAATAAAACAACGGGGTATGTACAAACCGGGAACATTGATTTAAAAACAAACCGGATATAAATAGATCGACCGGAAATATTCAAACCGGGAATAATGGTTTTTGAAAAATTGGCACTATTGATTCTAGGATTTCCAGTGCGTATTCAAAGCTGGTCAAGGTATTGTCACTCTGCGTGAATGTTCAATTCCAGGTATTTATAAACCGGTAATATTTGTAAGTAACTCGCTTTTCGGACGTTAACTGACGATAGCAATCCAGAAACATCCCGGAATAAACAAAACAACCAAGAATATATAAACCGGGTATAAACAAAACGATCGAGAATATTCAATCTGGGAACAGTGGAATAATACAAATTGGCACTATCGATTCCAAGTTTTTTCGTGCCTACTCAAAGCGTGTCACGATATTCTCACTCCGCGTGAATGTTAAATTGCAGGCATTTATAAACCGGGAATTTGCATAAGTCAGTCGCTTCTCGGACATTGTCTAACGATAGAAATCCAGAAACATCCTAGAACAAACAAAACAACCAGGTATATACAAATCGGGAACATTGATTTAAAAAAAAATCGGTACATAAAAAATAGATCGTTTACAAGATCATCAAATCGAAAAACCAGTTAGGGGAACCCTTTAGTACTGGAACATGAAATTGCCAACTAATACACCCCGGATGCACATGATTGTTACCAACCGTAATGGTATCAACCGGGTGAAACTGGGATCATGAGTATTAATTTGTTTACACTGACTATCATTGATACCTTTTTAACACTTGTCCATTATACAAAAAGCTATCCACATTAGAATAGGAACAAAAACAGGCATTTAATACAAGTAACAACCAAAAAATTGCAGATTTGTTCAATATAAGCTTATCATAGTAATTGTTGTGATCATTTGTTGTATATGACAGTTGAAGCTTAATCTTGGAATATTTCAGTAATTGCTGTGATCATCCTGTTACGTATGACAGTAGAAACTTGCATATGTAGGAACATCAGAATTTAGTTGAAGGCACAATATTATAGCAGCTTTGGATACAAGAAACTAATTATGACTATAAATACGTCAATTTAAAATGACAATTCTATAATCAAGTATAAATATTAGCACACACCATAGATTTTGGAAAACTTCTCTATAGACCACATTGGTTGTTTTTGTTTGTGGTTTTTTTTCTTTGTCATGAATGAGAACTTTCAATCTATTTAGGCTCTTGACTCTTGAGAATGCAACATAAAGTTGACCATGGGTGAACACTAGATCAGGAAAATATACTCCAACATATTCAAGAGATTGACCTTGAGATTTATTAATTGTCATAACATATGAGACTATTATTGGTAATTGTCTTCTTACCATCTTGAAAGGCCAAGGAGATTGTGATGGTGATAATGACATCCGTGGAATGTAAACCAAGGATCCAATATTTTTACCACAAACAATTCGTGCTTCAATAACATGATTAGCCATTCTAGTGACAATTAATCTTGTGCCATTGCAGAGCCCTTCTGCCGGATCTAAATTACGGATCAACATAACAGGTGTCCCTATTTTTAACTTGATTTGATGATTAGGTAATCCAAATGTTTTTAAAGAATGTAAAAACTCCAGTGTAATAGATTGGTAAGCTAGGCTTGCTTCCACATCTGTCATGTCAATTGAATCAGAACTTAAATATTCTTTTTACTCACCTGGGATCATGTTTAATACATGGTCATTTATTTTGTCAACAACCTCAATGGTCGAAGCTAGTATAGCCCTTGTACTGAGAAAGTGTTGATCATTATAATTGTGGTTCAGATGTGGATATGTATTGGTAACAATTTTTTCTATTGGATCGTTGAAATCTGTAATTAAAAATTTTGTTGGAATTTCTATATCTGAAAACCCATCATTGCCTTGGCCAATATTCCCATCACCAACCTGTATAAGCCAGTCAGAAAACTTTTGAATTTTTTTTGCATCAGACATTTGTGCATTATGTTGTAACCGCATATTCTTGGTCAATTTTAAAACATTGCAATAATCCCAGAGATATGAAGCATTTAGAGTAGCATTAACAATGTCTGATCTGCTGCCTTTAGGTATGACAGGTAAAATTTGGCGAAAGTCACCTCCAAAATCAACCACTTTTCTGCCAAAAGGCTAACCATCTTCTTGAGACATATGCATGATGTCCTTTAAAGATTTGTCTAATGCCTCAAAATAGAACCTGTGTGCCATAGGAGCTTCATCCCATATGATTAACCATGTTGACTATAACAGGCCAGCCAGTTCACTACCTTGGTTGATATTACAAGTTGAACTTTCTAAAGTAGGCACAGGGATTGCAAATTTTGAATGTGCAGTTCTACCATTAGGTAATAACAATGAAGCAATACCACTTGTAGCCACTGTTAAAACAATTTCACCTTTGGAACGTAATGCACAGGCCAATGTTTTCCACATAAAAGTCTTGCCAGTACCTCCACAGCCATATAAGAAGAAAACTCCACCACACTGTTTGTTGACAGCATTCATGATGGAATTGAACACATTTGTTTGCTCATCTGGGTTTCCAATAAAATAAATTACCTGTTACATAGTGTATAATTTAATTGTTTGTATTGTATTTGTAATTTATTTTATTATCTAACCTGTCAAAGTGGCAAAGCATGACTCAAATTCAGATTGCAATTGAATCCTATCATAATTTTGCTCAGCATGAATATATCTATTTTGAAATTAGGGTTGTACTGCATCAATTGGAAAAGGCATGGTTGGATAATCCTTTAAGGATTTTTTTATTGGACTGCAGAATTTCTTCAATATGTCACAATGCCAAATTTTGTAATTCTTCAATTGCCAATTGCAATTCTATGAATAAAAACAATGAGATGTCATTTTGGATATGTCAGGACAAAAAGCAGATTATATAACACATATATATTTGTTGTAGTTTACCTGGCATGTTTCTAAGCTTCCTTTGCTCATGTAGAATCACATCAATAAGATAATCACATGTTTGATGCCAGACATGGTTTGGTCTGTCCATGCTATTGGATATAAGCATTGTAACAAACAATTTTCTAAAAATATACTAGAACCCCACTGGTATGCTTCTGCCAAAGCGTCAATGTACTATTTATCATCATGCAAAATACCCATTGCAAAACAAGCTTGTCTAAATGAAGGATACAGTTGACCTCGTATTGTACAGATTTGTTCATAACTGGTTGGTCCTTTAACTAATGTCAACATCTTCCTAAGATAATATAATTCTCCAGTACTTGGTGGAACCCAGTTAAGTCTTCCAATGGTGTTACCTTATTTTCTAGGCTTCCAATGTCTGTCCTTAGGTACATATGTAAATTTTTTAACAAACTGTACATAAGTCAGATTTCTAACTTCAGCAAAAATGCTATTAGATTGTAGCCAGGATGTAAACATGGATTCTTTAACTGCTGGCTTTGACAACAAAGCGTCAATGTCATCATCATCCTCGAATATGACTGAATTTTCACCAGGTAAATGAAAGTACAATCGTTCAACAACAGGTCATCTCTTGTGTATATGGAATGAAAATATTCTCCAGCAAGCTTCACATGGAGAAATATACCTATCATCTACATAGTGTTTAAGTTCATCAACACATGTAACACCCCAAAATTTTGAATCACAATTATTAGGGTAAAATGTTAATTTGAGGCAATACAAAAGATTTAGGGAAAAATGACGAAAATGCCCCTGGACATTTTGGAAATGACCAAAGTGCCCTTAGGCCTTTTAAGAAGAAAATTTTATAAATACTCTGGGAGGTTTGAAAAAGGATCAGAATACCCTAAGGGTAACAATTACAGAGTTTCCTTGAACATTTTTGGAAATGACGATTTTACCCCTAGGGTAAGGGATAAAATTACCAAAATGCCCTTTAGGTCAAAAATTGATTAGATGACTTTAGAAATTCATGGGGACCTGAGTATTGGATAAAATACTTTTAGAGAACAAAATATTAACATGGTTGGTAGCAAAGAACCATAAACTGTAATTTCTAGGAATTTTGAAAAATATTTTGAAAAAAAGAGCTTAATATAGACTACCTCAGGTATCAGAAAATTATAAGAAAAGTATGGACATAATCTATAGAGTTTTCTCTTAATGATGGAGGGATAAATGTTCTAAATAAGTTAGTTTCATAATCTTAATAATTCAAAACAAAATAGACCAATAAGAATTCAAGTAAAATTATTACATGTAATTAAAAGAAAAATTGGTTGATTTGAATTCCTAATACAAGTTTTGGCCGTGTGATCTAGGATCAAAGGATAAAACTTTAAGAAGCTTCAAGATTGGCCACATGGAAGGCTAAGAAGTTTGAAAATTCCTATTGGTCCAAGTAGAAAACTAGACATAAATGACTTAAGGAGATATTTGTTGAAGAAAAACTTCCTCTTGATTCCTTTGGACCCGTAGATATTTCTACACATTATTTCAAAGATCCTTACGATCAGAAGTTAGATATATAAGATAGGAATATACCTTTAAAATTTCAAGAAGATCCAACGGTTAATGAATTCAGAACAACTATTTTACTAATACGGGTTTTTGGGAAAAGCTACCTCACGGATTTGCCTAAAAATCAAAGTGAATGCACCTTAGGCAAGCTAATACACGTGCAAGGCTGGATGATAGTAGAATGGTGTGGA
>PYAF01002936.1:115073-146065 GCA_007407185.1 Glycine tomentella | reverse complement strand
TAAAATTATGAAAATATTAAACAAAACAAAAAAATTTATTTACCAATTTTAAAAAAACTTAAGGATTTTAAAAAATTGTACGTAAAAAAAACTGAAAAGTGAAAATAAAAAAACTTAATCTTAAAAAAATTAAAAAATATGAAAGTTGTAAAATTATTTAAGACTTCCAACCATAAATATTAATAAAAAATAAAAATAAAATTGAAACTAAGAAAATTATAAATATATTTATGATTTTTATTTATAATTATAAAAATAAAATAAATTTTTTTACTACTGTTATAAATTATAAAAAATATATATAAAATCATAAAAAAATTTACCACTTAAATTTAAAAAATTAAAAAAAAATTCTAACTCAAAATTCGTATTAGACTTACTCTTTTGTACTAATTAATTTAAAAACTACCTCAAATGCTAATTAAAAGAAATACGAACCTAATGGGTAAAACTCCTGTTTTCACTCCTCCTGACTCCGGAGCTTCTAAGTTCTCCTCAAACCCTACCTCCCTTTTCCCGTCTTGGCGTCGTCTCACTTCGGGTAAGTCTCAACGGGTTTCAATTTCTTTCTCAGATCATTCACATATGCTCCATTTTTCTCTTTCGCTTTTGTTTTCTGTGTTTTATTTTCAAAGGTTTCTGGTGTTGTTCTGTTCAAGAAGCGTGGTTGATGCACCAGAGTAAACACGGTTTAGGTTATTTTGTTTTCTTTGTTGCTAGTTAGTTAGTTAAGGTCTTAATTTGCACTGCATTGCATTGTTGTTTTTTTGACAGAATTGTTGGCTCTGCCCCCCTCTCAACAGCGCACTACCAACTCGATCTCAAGGATCTTCCCCTTGTTGTGAGTAGTCTTAATATTTATTTACGTTTAAGAAGAAGATTACACTTTATTTTTATTTTTTGGTGTAACTTGGCTGTGTAACACTGTAACTTGCAATTCCTATTTGTGTAGTAGCATGTTCTTTTACTCTGTTCTCTTTGTTTTTCCTTTTTTTTCACAGATAACAAAAATCACTTGTTACACGATAGTTATGTCCATTGTCCAATGTGAACAATATAAAAGAATAGTAGCAACCTTTAGATCACTTCTAGTATATCCTTCTGTCAAAGTTGCAAGTTCCTTAAAATCAAGCTCGTTGTCCACCTTTTCTTTTGCCAAAAGATTCCTCAAAATCTTTTCCCTGTTCTCCACAGATGGTAGTCCTACCATAATTCTGCATTGAAGTTTAAAATAGATTCAAATGATAAAAATCACTACTCAACTTCAAGGTTTTCAGATTGTCATACACATGCATGATGCATTATAGATAGCTGTGTATGCAATCATTGCCTATCGTATGACCCTCCCTTAACATAACATCACAATGAAGGGAAGTACTAAATACTATGAACCTATATCTTCAGCCAATAGGAACCTCTGTGCCTTGTTCAGTTGCCAGCTCCAATTAATTGGTGTTTTGAAGGCTGTGGCTGTCAAGTGTAGAAGATTTTACAACATAAATATTAAGATAAATGTCACCTGCGTATAGTTAGTTACCTAGGACAGAATTGATTCTAAAGCCACAGGATGTCACTATACTATAATACAAAATAGTTTCTTGTTCTAGGATTTGTTGGTTCAGCCAACAAATGCAAACTCATGGGCCAAAGGCATATAGTGCCCAGTTCTTTTGCTTATTTACAACTTGCGATTCATCAAGTCTATCTCCTTATATGATTTTAGAATTATTTTAAATCTGATAGTTTATTTTTAAATGGTTAACTATTTTATCCTTATATGAAAAAGCTTATAACTTAGTCTATATTATAGAATCAATTCCTAAAATTAGAAATTATACATGTATTATAGTTGGAGTCAGGGTGTATACAAAAAGGATAGTTGGAGTCTTCCATGAGCTCCTTCACCTCACACTCCATAAGCAAACTGAGCGCAAGAACGCTAGTAACTTGTGTAGACCCTTGGCACTACCTCAGAAGTTTACTAAAGTATTTGAGCGCCATCCTGGTATTTTTTATATTTCCAAGAGGAGTGATACCCAAAACAGTTGTTCTTAGGGAGGCCTATAATGGTCAGGAACCTGTGCAGAATCACCCCCTTGTACAAATTAGAGAGAAATTCGCATGCCTGATGAAGAAAGGGCTATTGGATAGGAGTAAGGGTGTATACAAAAAAAGCAGAGGCACTAATTTGGTGGAGGGTTTGAGAAAGGAGGTTTGCATTGCTAAAAAAAACTAACCAGCTTAGTTCTGAGGATGAATCAGATTCCGTGTTTTCTGAATATGATTCAGATGGCCCTCTACAAAGCCCTTGCTGATATCAGCTTTGTTTTTTGCATAATGTAATACCAACAATCTGATTCTGATGTGATAAGTTTGTTCCATGTGACTAAATAAATACTCAGAGTCGCAGACTATATTTTTCTGCATGAAGTACATATGTTAAACAATGCCTTATTACTTTGAAATAATGTTTTTAAATATCAAATTGTTAAGTATGCTTTCTCAAATTCTGCCTCATTGCATTAAAACTAACTTGTCGAGTGTTTATCAGATTCTGCCTGTGATGATTTGAAGAAATTTTGAATCCCATTGGTCCTCCAATGTCTTCTCTTTTTCTTGGTTCCTTTATACTAATATAAGTCAAAAAAGATAATTTATGAAATTTACTCGAACAAAATCTTGGTTGATGATTCAGAGCAGTTACTTTGCTCTAAAAATATAACTTTGTAGCTAGCATTTGACAAAAAAAAAATTTAATACTTTTTAAATAAAAAATTATCAATTTGGGACTGTTTTGAAATTATTTACACTTATGGAGCAGTCAATCACGTCTAATCTGGACGTGTTCAATCACGTCCAATTTGGACATGATTGATCTGGCCTAGTTTATTTAAACCTCATCTCCAAATTCATTTCTTCACACCTTATCTTCTAAATCTTCTATTATTCTATTGTTTATTGATATTAAAAGTTGTTTTTGTTGAAGCAAGAAATGAGTTCAGGTGATGAGTGTGCTCGTGTTATGTTATTTTCTAATGGAAGGAAAGTTGAAGGACGACAGAAAGCTGTTTTTAAAGGGGAGGCAAGGCTGACACGTATCAATCGAAATTCAACAATTGGTGAATTACATCAGAAGATACGACAAAAGTTAGGTCTGAAGGACAACCAATGTATCACTTTGTTGACAGCAAGATTATGGCAACATAAACAATACATGGAGTTTCAAGTACTGGATGATAAAGACATAAAAACGGTTATGGAAGAATATTTCAACCAGTCAAGGAAAGATTTTTTAGAGTTGTACGTTGATTTTACCGGAGAAGAGGATGTTTTATCCATGAGGTCAGTTGCTTTAAATTCTGCTCATAATACATCATCATATGCTGTTCCAATTGTAAATGTTTCTGAAGAAGATGAACATGACCCTACTTGGGTTATGGATGACGATGAAGAGGATGACGATGATGAAAATATTGCAATGGAAGATCGTCTTCTTGAGGAGGATGCTAGTGCGTCGGATAATGATGAAATTTGTGGTGTGCATGCGATTGAATTCCAAGATACTGATGTGGGGTCGTCTCAAATCCGTCATCATTCGGACGTTGGATCTACTCAACCAGAACAACATATTGAAGGTATGTTAGATGATTGAAATTCATGAAAATGTGGTCATATGTATATTTGTATGTTATAGTATTTTATTTACTTGATATGTTTATTAAACTGATTTTGTTTCTAAAGGTGCTGAGGTCATTCCTTTTTGGGATGGAATTCCACATTACACATATATTGATTGGAATTATCCAAGCGAAGAAGAATCTTTTATTGGTTCTGGTTCGGGATTGGGTTCAATGCAGGATTTATGGCAATTAGGGGATGAATTGTTTGTTAAACAGGAATTTACATCAAAAAAGGACGCGCAATTTGCAATTAAGCGGAATCTCATGAAGGAGCATCAAGAAGCAATTGTGGTTGAGAGTACGCCTAACAAATTTAGCATGAAGTGTATTGCTCATAACGAGGGTTGCCCTTGGAGGGTTAGGGTAATTAAACCAATGTACAGTATGAAGTGGCTTGTTTCAAGATGGGGTGGAAAACACAATTGCCTAAATGATCATATTACACAGGGTCACAGACAGTTTGATGCTGATGTTATTGCTTCACTTATAGTAGGTATGTATTTTTTAAATTTCCTCTATACGTCTTTAATAATGGTTCTTTAAGGTATATTCTTAATGTGAATGTTACAATTTCATTGTTAGGAATGATTAAGGAGGATCTGTCTGTGCCGATTGCATTAGTTCAGGAGAGGATCATCCATTCGTATGGATTTAAAGTTTCATATCGAAAGGCCTGGTATGCGAAGCAGAAAGCAATGGCAATGATTTATGGGGATTGGGAAGAATCTTATGCATTTTTACCCAGGTGGTGTGCCTACATGCTTCGTTTTTCACCAGGTTCTTTTTATGATATTCAAACAAATGAGTATTTTGTTGGACATCAATTGATACGGACAAAACGTGTGTTTCATCGCATTTTCTGGACTTTCAGACAATGTTGCGAGGCATTTAATTTTTGCAAACCCGTGATTCAAATTGATGGGACTTATTTATATGGCAAGTATAAAGGAAAATTGTTGATTGCTACGACTCAGGATGGTAATAATGAATGTTTGCCACTGGCATTTGCCATTGTTGAAGATGAGACTGTGGAAGCTTGGGAATACTTTCTTGTTAACATTCGTTTACACGTAACCCAAAGGCAAAACATATGTCTCATTTCAGATATACACCAGAGCATGTTATCTGCTGTAGAGAATCATGCTGGTTGGCAATCACCTTATGCACATCACGTGTTTTGCCTTCGTCATATTGTTAATAATTTTAATCAAAGGTTCAGGAATGAAAAATTGAAGAAGACTCTGATGAATTTAGGTATGTTTAAAAATTATTTTGAATATATGAAATAGATATAACTGTAAACGGAATATTATTAATGGTATGATTATTTTGCAGGTTATACTCCTTCTATGGTTGATTTTGAGATAGCGCTTGCACGATTTCGTGATACCAGTCCTCAGATTGCAGAATGGATTGATAGCATCCCTAAAGAAAAGTGGACACGTGCATATGACATAGATGGGAGAAGATTTGGCCATATGACAACAAACTTGTCTGAATCAATAAATAAGGTGTTGAAGGGAGCAAGATATATGTCTATCACTGCTCTGGTGAAACACACGTACAATAGATTGGTTCAATATTTTGTAAGCAGGGGTCAGACGGCTATTTCACAAGTTGATTATTCACAACGATATTGTAAAAATGTTGTTGATGCTATAAGGCATAATCAGTCTTTTGCTACAGGTCACCATGTACGCACATATAATATTGATAAAACATTATTTGAGGTGGAGGATTGTGAGAGGTCATATTCAGTCAATCTTGCAGAACGTTTTTGTCAGTGTGGTAAGTTTAAGGCATTCAAATACCCATGTAGTCACGCCGTAGCTGCTGTTTTACATGTTCGCCAAAATCCTTATCAATATGTGGATGATGTCTTCTTGGTAAGTAATTTGGTTCAGGCTTACTCATTGCCATGGCAGCCAATTGGTAATGAACGTGCTATTCCACCGAGTGAAGATCCAGTTCTCATACCTAACAGGAAAATGTTGCGTGCAAATGGTCGTCCAAGGTCCACTAGAATATGTAACGAGATGGATGAAGTCGAAACAAGTCAACGACGCATCAAATGCGGAATTTGCAAGCAAGTTGGACATAATCGAAGAGGTTGTCCTAATCGTGATGCTATTTCATGATTTTGTACTAATGTTTCTTTAAATAATTGCATCTTAATTAGTTCATTTTAAAAAATCACAAATTTGTTGAAAATATGTTGAGACTTTCATCATTTACCAATTCATATATGTGTTTGTTTCTTTTAAAAAGATTTTTTTTTTGAATTTTGCAATTCTAAGTAGTATTTAAATACTGTGAATAACGATAACTGAGATGAAAAACAAAGAGATAGACATAATAAACACAACTTAATAAAATGAAAATAATGAAACAGACAATTGAAATAATAATAACAATTGAAAATAACCAAACTTAATAAACACTACTTAATAAAATGAAAATAACAATTGAAATACGAAAATACTTAAACTAATCATTGTTTCACAGAAGTTGTGCAGCGAACATGTTTGAAATCCATTTGAATCATGCTAATGAGCATCATGCCCAATATCTATAGGGACATGTCTTCTTCCATTTGGGTAACTAGTTTATTAAAAATAACTAAAATTTATATTGGACAAAAACGTTTCCAGTAGTTGGATTTTGTCAACATCTTTAACACGTCTTCATCGCTTATCAACTCTATTATGTGATATTCGATGATAGTTTCTGAATATTTTGCATGGGCTGGTTGTCAAAAAAATAATTTTCTTACCACCTGTAAGTTGTGAATTCCATAAGGGGAAACCTCAACAGGCGCAACTTGCTTGATGACATCCTTGAGTATTTCAACTTTGAATTATGAAAGAATTTTAAATCTTATTGGATTTGTTCCAGTAAAGGAATAACCCACAAAATCGCCCTTGTCGTGGTATGTTCTACTTACCGTTGTAGTATAACATTACATCATGTGTAGGGACGATGGTGGATCAAAGTAGGTTGAGTATATCATAGGGTGTTCTGTTGATAGTACATAATGTTTCTGTAGGACTAACACACAGGTATTGCTCATTGCACATTAACATTGTGCAAACATCATCATCATTTGTGAGTTGCAGAGAATGAAAAAAATATTATTGACCTACATCTAGGGATGACTGTCGATAGTAGATTTCATCAATAAATTGGTCATTGATTAGCAGAAGGGTGTTGTGTATCCTACTCTTGAGTGTCTGAAAAGAACACTCATTAGGAACTCGCATTGGTATTGAATTAGGACATCGAAAAGAAACATCAGTTTGGTTGTGTTTGATTGATTCATTTGAAAAAATGAATGCTAATTTGGAATTAGCAATGGTCTGAATGTTTGTTTCTTCTAAGAATGCCATATTATTGAGATTAAATTTTATTTGCGAATGTATGTTGTGTGAGAGTGTGTGGTTATGTTAACAGTGTCTTGTATTATTTATAATTGTTTGGAATCCAATGTTCATAGTGCATAGTGTTGTCAATTTCGACTGAGATTTTATCCTTCCACATGGTGTAGCAAGCACGCGTCATAGTGTTGTCAATGTCATTTTACAGTTACATATGATGTAGCAGCCATTCGTTCTGTTAAATTTATTGGTCATCGTATGAAGGACCACAAAGTGTTTTAATTGCATTTGTCATAGTATTGTCAATATCATTTTACAGTTCCACATTGTGTATCTTACTTCAAGCAACTTTGAGTGGTCCGAATCGATAGTGATTGTTCTTCCAGAAGAAAACATGGATTGAGGACGAGTTGTCGAGTCTTGCACGCAAGGTTTGATGAAATAACCAGTTCTGTGAACTGGGTTTCTACCGGATAATGGTGAAACCATGAATTGTTCTTCTTTGACTTGGATGACACGATCCTCTGATGACTCCATTGTAGTGTAGTTGCTGAATGAAGGGAAGGAAAAAGGGTTGAATGAAGAATCAGTGCATGAAAATGTAAAAGGAAGTGTCTGGAGAAAATGAGAAGGATAAAATGGAGTACTGAAAAGTGAAACCAGCAGATGAAACTAGTTTTGCAAAGTGTGAGGAGGAGAATTCAAAACGTTCGTACCTGTGTGAACTTATGTGCAATAATCTTCACCTTATATACTACTATACTTCCTCCATAATACATGTAGGTTCGGATAGATTTGGAGTCCAACAATCCTAACATACATGTGTTTTTATTAACGTGACATGTTTTTATTAATGTTACTAAATGACTTATATTGGTAAATCATACACGAAAAATAAAGTTCATTACACAAAAATGTTGTAATAAAGTAAGATACACCATGTATATTAAATCTATGACTCTAGTGGCCTGAGAAGGATCTGCCTCAGAAGGACCTATATAATGACCCAGAGTCCTGGCTCGGACGGTGTGGGATTCCGCGCGGATCGCGTCAGAGGTCCTGCTGAGAAAACCATATTGGGTATGTGGCGCGGTCAGCGCCAGAGTTGGCGCTAGGGGCGCCATGGTTTGCAGCTGGCGCGGATGCACCAAGGATGACGCGAGTAGCGCGGGAAGTGGCTTGGAACATCCATTTCCCTTGGATTTCCATGCAACCAGCGCCAGGGTTGGCGCTGGCGGCGCTAGCTGGGTTTTGGAAGTTGGCGCGGATAGCGCGGGATTGGCGCTGATGGCGTCACAGGTTCTGGAAGTTGACGCTGGAGGCGTGGATTCCACGCGGTTGGCACCAACAGGGTGGTGCAGTTGGCGCGGGTAGCGCGGGATCTGGCGCGGATCGCGCCAGACCTCAGACAGGCCCAGTATAAAAGGCCAGTCGTGTTTTCAGAAGAGAAAACCTTCTCTTCTTCTTCCCCCAGCGTCCAGCAGCCATGGGAGAGGTTCCCAAGCTTCCATAACCTTGCTTTGTGACCCAAAACACTTCCTAAACCCATTAAACTTCCTAGAAACCTTGAGAGAGCTTGAATCCTTCCTCCATTCCACCAAAAACTCTTTGTTTTGAGAAACCCCATTCTCAAGAAAAGTGAAGAGAGCTCGAGTTTAACGAGGAACGGCGGTGATTCAACTGTACTAGGGCTAGGGAGAGTAGTGCAGAGGCCTTCCTCATCAGTTCTGAGGTAAGAAACTCGAGTTTCTCCGTTTGATTTACGATTTGGGGGTTTTGATGAATAGTGACCCACTTGTGATGGAGTTAAAATTAGCTCTGGGTCCAGTTGAGAGATGTATTTAGAATGATGAGAGGAGGAAGGATTAGCTTTCAGTTCATGATTTGGTGAATGTTGGTTTTGGCTCTAGGATTATGCATGTGTGACTTGGACTGAGTCACTTGATCTGAGACATGCAAGAGCCTTGTTGTTGAGCTTGATGTGCCTGAGAGGCCATGGAAATGGTGTCTTGTGAGACTAACCGTTCAAGCTCTATGGAAACCCCTGAGTGTTGGGTTGTGTGAGCTTTGAGCTCATTGTGAGTGGCTTGGATTGAGTCTGAATGACTCTGAGGCCATGGTGAATCTGAGATAGACCACTGAGGGTCTATAGAAAGGCTTGTGCGCGATGAGTCGATAAACCTTAAGTTAGATAACTTGGGCTGATAGAAAGGATTGTGGTTCCTTTCTTTCTGGCAGTGAGGACTGCTTGATGAGCTTGTATATGTTTATTTGCTTGAATGGTCTGTGATATGCGTTTGTATACCTTGGTAGGGCTTGACACTGTGGGTGTCAGAGACGCAGGCCATAGTTCGAGGTTGAAGCTGTGAGGCACGGCTTGCCAGGTAAGCTCATCGTTCTGGGATTAAATCCCTTGCTTTTGGTTGCCACCCAAGTGGCGTGATGATTGTTTTACCATTCCATTGATGTGTAGTGCTGATGTATATATCTATACTGCTGGGAAAGGCCAATGTGGCCTCGTTTTGATGTTTGGAATTGAAGGGACACCGAAATGGTGTCGTGATGTGAATATATATATATGATCAAACCCTAGGATAGACATTGAGATAGGGTGAGGATAATGATGAATCTGTGATGATTTAAGAGGACACTGGAATGGTATCCGGCTAGATGGGATTTTCTAGCCAGAGGAAGAGTTTGAGGACTCACTGGGAATGGCTGATACTCCCTGTGAGGTGCCACTGCTCTTCACCCAAAATCCTAAGGACGGATTGCCCAGTATGGATGTTTCTCCTTAGGCAATGATGATGAAAGCCCTGAGTGGTTATCCTCATACCAGTTTCTGAAAGTCCTGAGGGATCGAGTGCCTCCGCTATGAGATGATCTCTCTCAGGCAAGTGGTTGAAAGTCCTGGGAGATTAAGTGCCTCCTGTGTGGGATGATCTCTCTCAGGCAGTGGATTGACGTCTTGAGAGATGAGTGCCTCCTGTGTGAGATGATCTCTCTCAGGCGTGTGATTGGAAATCCTGAGGGATGAGTGCCTCCGGTGTGAGATGATCTCTCTCAAGTAGTGGTTTGATAGTCTGAGGGATGGAGTGCCTTCGTCGTGAGATGATCTCTCTCAGACCGTGATTGGAAGTCCTGAGGGATTGAGTGCCTCCTGTGTGGATATGGAAGTCCTGAAAGATGAGTGCCTCCAGCGTGAGATGATCTCTTTCAGACATATGTATGTGAAGGTCCTGGAGGTGATTGCCCTATATGGATGTTCTTGGCCAGGCCTGACTGTGTACAGATATGTTGTATCTCTAAGAGAGGGCATCCCGAGGGGATAAGAGCCTAGAGCCTCTTAGATGAGCCATATTTGAGTATGTGAAGTCCTGAGCGGTGACCTCAGGCAATGCTTTACTGTGTTATGAGGCGATGCCTCTCTGGTATAGAAAGTGTCCAGTGGTTGACACTTATGCGTTAGTACCTCTGGGAGACAACTGTGAGCTTATGTTAGATGGCTGTAAGGGCCAATATGAGGTGGAATGCTTCTGATGCTAATAGCATCCAGTGATATACCCGATAGCCGGATGAAGGAAGCTAGGATGATGTCCTAGGCTTGTTTATAGTTCTGTATATGTGTATGTTTGGAGGTGAACCAGGGTAAGGGAGGATCTCCCAGAACCCTGAGTTTACTGAGACGTATGTCTCACCCTGTGTGGGGTTGTGGTTTTCAGGTGCTTCCTTTAGCGGAGGGAAGAGACCATAGGACAGGAGGCCCTAGTAGAGTATTGCTGGAGTGGTCATGGACTGCAGTTGAAGATCAGAGAAGAGTTTAGTGTTCTGTCTTGTACTCCCCGTGTAGGGAAAGGTGTGTGTGAACACCTCTTGTACTGTACATATTCTTTTGGATAACCACAAGTGTGGTTTAGACTCTGAGTTGGATGTATATGTATAGACCCTGATGTATAAGATAATGTTATTCCTCCTGATTATCTATGTTTAGATTTCTGTATATCTGCCTATTATGTTGTTGTGTATCTGTGTTACCTGGATCAGCAGTGACTTATTTTATTATGCTTTGTGAGGTGGTTTTAATTCCATGCATAATGTATTCAAGAAAATCGATTCTTACGCTTCCGCACCGCTTTTATTTAACGCTGATAGCGCATTCTGATATAATTGATAATAATACTCCGGAGGCCTACGGGGTGTTACAGCCTACTTGCGAAGGCTCTACATCTGCAGGTGGGTATGGAGTTCCCTGGTCTGGCGATGATTGTCGGGGATAATCAGGAGGTGGGGTAGCATATGGTCTATGTGATGACCAATCTCCACAACCGCCTAGAGTATGAGCTCACAGGTTTTGAATATCTGCAACACTCCAGTCTGCAGCAGGTACGTCACTACTGGTCCCAGAAGTTGCAACCCCAACGTCCCCTGATGTCATGGACAAAGCAATAGCGTAATACACAGGCTATGTCTGGGAGTCTGCCGGTGGAGGAATATGACTTTGGTAGTTGAATCCCTCATTCCTCATGTCCCCCTGATGAGTAACCTCATAATACACAAGCTGGCTGTCGTATGTAGAACCTGTCAGTGGAGACCTAAACCAACCATTAGTGCGAGGCCTGGGAGGTCCTATGGTCTTAGGAACATGGTGCATGGCTTTTCGTCGACGCTCTAGCCCATATCCCTCTTGTCTACCACGGGGAACATCCACATGTACCTGTGGGTCGTGCTGAAGCTACGATGGGGTGCATGTGGGGTTGCCTCCTCCAAGCGACAACTCTCTCTGAAGATACAAATAATGTGACCAATCTCTTTATGCACCCAGTCGACGATGTATCCTGACCACTGCTCAGTGTCAATCGCAAAGTACAACATCTCTAGACAATCAATCTAAAAATTACAAAACAAATACATTAGTCCAGACATTAAATTCATCATAATGAAAATAAGTATACAAATTATAATTAAACAACATGTACACCACGACCAGTCTTGGCAGCCCTCTTCGACATGTATCGTTTCCCATTTTTCCTGAACTAAACCATGTACTCATGGTTTGGTGACATCAATCCAGTCAGTAGGGGACAAGTCGATGTGCCGGTCTCTAACCTCCCATCGTCGTATAAAGGCTCTCAGCTTATGGACCCAGTTATCCTGTGGTTTACCTCGTAATGACAGGTCATGCCCAACCTTGAGCTTCCTAGACCTTTGTGGGATTGGCTGATCCCTCCCAAATTGTCGCATGTATCTGTCCGAATGAGAATACTAAACTGTGTTGAAGCATATAAATGTAGTACTAGCCATCCACAAAAGTCGTTGCTGATCAAATGCACCAAGGAAGTGGTAGCCTACATATGGTTGTCAAACCACCTGCACAAAAGAATTAAAACACAATTATGAAAGAACGAGTAAAAATGCAAATTATCAAAGTAAGCGAAAAAAAACTCTTATAAATAACAACACGTACCTCCTCGAGACAAAAGGAATCTAATATTAGCCGATACCAAAGAAACTTGTGTGCTTGAAACCGGCCTAAAGCATTAAACTTATTTTCAAAATAACTGACATTAGAATACTTATAAGACTCATTAATACATAGTTAATAATAGAAAATAATAACACATACCTATGTCCGTCATGCCACTCCCGCTGAATAAGATGAGGAATAGATGGAGTAATGGGTGGGAATCTGAGCCACGCCCATATCTGAAGAAGCACGTGACACCCACCAATGTCACTTCTCTATGGATATATACACTCACACATTTGTTTAAACAAATGTGCAAGGACCGCAGAGCCCCAACTACAGCTACCTATGTCTCCAAAGTCCCCTCCAAGTAACGGGACATAGCGATAGGCGACAGTACTCCTCCAGATCTATCGCATAGTAGTCATGCTCTAATCATATGTGCAATGTGTGCCTTCGTAAACCGCATAACTTCTATGGGATCCGCAACTACCTCACCCCAATGCGCATAATGTCTATCAAAGTAAGACAGACGCAGAAATCCACCTTTCAACTCACCCTATGCCTATGGAAGATGACCAAATACGTCCTCAATGACGGTGGCCCAGTCGTCTGAGGTGGATCCGGTGACGACATTACTATTGCTGTCCAATCCTAAGATACAGCCACGTCTTCCAACGTGACGGTCATCTCTCCCATCATATGAAATGTATGTCTCTGGTCTCCACCTCTCAACCAGAGCACTAATAAACGCAATATCGATATAAAAAAATTAACAATAATCAATTCGTATGTACAGTTATAAACAAAACATTTTTGTAATTTTTTTCAAACCCAAAATTTAATTTATTCAATTCAGAATTACATACCTGAATATGTCGCATGTGTGCGACATCTAGAAATCTAGCATATCCTAACATCTCAGCAACGATGTCAGGTATATTGTCACAGTATGGTCCCGTGACTTTACCACGTCGAATCTTCAACACTCGACATGTGTCCTCATTCCACACAGCCTGTGAAATGTGGGTGCGTTGGGTACGCCTCCGCAAAATACCTCACTTATACGGGATAGGCATAACATGGGTCGTCGAATCCCTAGGCTCACCCTCATGATCGGATCCAGACCATAAAGAAGCAGACGATGATGAATCAGTCATCTATGATTATCTTAATATAAATAAATCAATATTATAATTAATAATTTAACACCTTCAAATTAAATTACATTACAAATAATTATCCTAAATAAATCAAAATTATAATTAATAATTTAATACCCTTATTTAATACTTCCTATTAATAAAAAAATAAACTAACCTAACTATAACTTTAATAAAATAGTTCTAACTAAACTGAACTAAATAACTTTAGTAAAATAATTATAAATTAAAAACTAAACCCTAAACCCCAAATCCTAAACCCTAAACTTAACTATCATCTAAAATAATTCTATGTAACAGTCTCTAATAATTTTCTACAAAGCTAACATGCTAACAATTTCATATGGTCCTGACAATTTTCTAATTCAATAATATAACATATTAAATAATATGAAAAATTATTAAATTCACTTACTTGTTGGCAGAACTTCATTGCAGAGATAACCTACTCACAAACTCTAGAGAAAAAGTTCAAGAACTTTTAGAGAGAAAGTAAAATGGTAAAAGTGTGAAAAAAGTAAATTTTTTTGGCTTATATAGGAGTTAATCACGCCCAATTTGAGCGTGATTGACTGTTCCATAAGCGTAAATAGTTTCAAAACAGTCCCAAATTAGTAATTTTTTATTTAAAAAGTATTATTTAAATTTTTTTGCCACTAGGATTTACAAAACTTGAAATAATTTACTTGCTTGATAGCTATTATTTTATATAATTTCCTAGCATTAACTGAAAAGCTATTTGTGTCTTGGGTTTTATTCCTAAATGTTTCCGGCGGCTATGAATGCCACAAAGTCTCCCCATTCCACCCAAGTACGCAAATGACCCACCTGAAAAACACACACCACAAAGTTTAATTAATTAACCAATCATATATCGATGTTTTCTAATGAAAGTTTTCGTCTCTATAATTTATAAAATAAAATTTTGCATTAAAAGTTAAAATAACTTACTAACATAATAAAAATCCAATCTACAATAGAAATAATCCCTATGAATATATAGTCTTTGTCAATCTCCCACGAACATGTAATCACTTAACTACGTAGTTTGCGGAGATTGATTAGGACAAGGAACTCCTAGGTGACCATTTCATAGTTTCTTCGGGGAAAAAAAACAAAGTACTGAAAGTAAGCTTTGTCTTAATTAATAATTAGGGAAAAAACCTGCGACGGGAATTTCGACGACGAATTCTATGTAGCAAAAGACGGATAGCAAGGTGGAGATGTCGAAAACAATGTAGAACAAGACGACAGCCAAACCGGCAGCGTCACTGCCTCGAAGCTGGTAATAGCAACCGATGACGACCTCAATACCGAACCATATGAAGTCCCACGAGTTGAGCGTCTTCTTCATGTGGTTACTGCTCTGCCCCTTCATCTCCACCACCTCCGTTTCATCCTTCGATCGGGTCATGACCCGATTCTTAAACTTCCATGGTGTCTTCCTCAAAGCTTTTCCGTAGCTACCCCAGCTCTTGAATGATTCAATTCCTCCGGGAAGAAATCGTTCTTCTGAAACGTGCATCCCCTTCTCCACGCACCCCTGCTCCCACCTTCTTCCATTTCCATTCTACTCATCTCTCTTTCTCTATATATCAACATGCATGCATGTACGTAATGATTCAGTATATAGAGAGAGGAAAGCACTACTGTAATCATGTAAATGTATAAACGAATGAATTAAGGAAGTGAAAGTGGAGATAACAACAATCATTTGGTGCGTGAGAGAAAGAAAATAAGCGTTTCAAGTAAGCGTCAAGGCGCCTTAGATATATAGCTAAAAGTTTTTGCAGTTTCCTTTTTTAGAACAAAAAAAGTTAATAATCATGAGAACAAGCTTATGACTTATTTATCCTAAAAAAAAAAAAAGCTTATGACTTACTATTACCACTCCTTTTTTTTAGCATATATGATTACTACTCTTTAAAAATTACTAGTATTAATTGATAATTATGGAATAGGATGAGCGACTTTGATCGAGATAAGAATGTATAAGGATATGATCCAAAGGTCCTTGAAGAGAGTCCTTGCAGTTTGATCAAAGTCTGGTATTGTTAAAACTTACAATTACTGGTCTTGCCTGCAAATTTGAACCCAAAAGATGGTTATAATTTATAATTTTTAATATAAATTATATAATTCAAAATTTTAATTTTTTTTTGTGTTTATAAAAAAATTAAGATAAAATTATTTAAAGAATATTATGTTATGTAAACGTAAGTGTACTTTAGCGTTTTATAAATATAATTAAAATGTTATTTTTTTACAAAATTAAAATACTTATACTTATTTTCGCCGGTTGATTAGGATTCAGGGAGTTTTATTTACACTCTTCATTTTTACTTGTACACTTCTCTTTCCCTTTCTTTTACTTGTACCATCTCCCTACTTGGGCCTCTTGTCTCGGGATCCACCATCTTCTCGCTGAGCATCACCTGTAAAATTAAATCCCCAAACGGGACAAGATACAATCTCAGTAAACTCAAGGTTCTTGGAGGCCTCTCCTCCCCCTGGTTCACTTCCATGACACATAGCATCATGACATACAATAATCATCACTTCCTCGGAGTATGGTGGAACACAGTCAAGGAAAAAACTCCCAAGAATAAAGAGCTTACATGCTCTAAGTGCTACACTGCTCTCCCATTCTCGTGGTCCCAACCACCAATATCCTCTATATCACGCTCTCTACAAATGTCCAAGAAGGCTAGAGGATGGCTTCTCCAAGCTTGGACGTCCTTAAAAAAATGTCTTCCCCTCGAAATCGAAACTCTGTGAGGTCCTTGGAGAAAACGATCTCTTCGTCTGATGGTTTTCAGAAAGAACCAAGGTTGGAATCTAGTTATTAGGTGGTTCCTTTCAACTTTCTAGTTGCATGCAAAGAGTTTTGGTCAAGGGTGGGTGGTTATGAAATCTTTCTCGCTTGGAAATGGAGAAAATGGAGAAAGGAAGAAGATGATGGTGTTTTTGCATAGAAACGTTGAGAAATGGGTTATTTAAATGACCCTGTGCGTGTATCACGCGCTTCTGATGCCACTCTAGCGCTATTGGTCATTGTACATACACTCGTTGCCGGGTTCAATTTTTATCTACTAACAGTCTAACTTGTCCCACTCAGCATGCGTAATCCGGACACCTCATCCATCTCGGTGTGCGCAACACAGACAATCGTCTAGTTCGGTATGTGCAACCTGGACAACCCGTCCAGCTCGGTACGCGCAACACAGACAACCCGTCTAGCTCGGTATGCATAACCTGGACAAACTGTCTAGTTTGGTATGCGCAACCTGGACAAGTCGTCCAGCTCATGCTATATTATACAGCCTAAGAGCTTCTTTTGGCATATCCCCCAGGTCTGATATGTCCGAGGTTCGATCTCGACACCCTACAAATCCATATCATCATATCATCAATCTAACCAACATTCTTCTTACACACACATTTCTCATGACCCAAATTCCAAATCCACAAAATTATATATATCAAGGTTAGACCTTCACCACTACAACCTCCTAAGCACATCTTTCTAGAGTGTCAACCCGGATATACAATCTGGGTTCCACGTTAGCACTACTTTAGAGTGCGAACTCGGATCCGTTACAGAATCATTATAATTATTATTATTATCATCATTATCGTGCTATTTTTTCCCTTTATTTTTTTTTCTCCTTAGCATGTATTTAGGTTGATCATTTGTATTTTTTTCGAGACAAATGCTTGCCTTAGTTAATTTGGATGGTTATATGTTGCTAATGGAGAATTGAGGCCTAGAGTATTACAGGATAGGACCATTTCATTTATGGGTCTAGGTAGCATGTTCTTGGGGGAGGGTAAAATGGAATGGTGTCAATTGGGGAAGTGAATATTGAAAAGATTTCTTCCTTCATTTCATTCTTATTCTTCCATTATTTACTATCTTCTTTCTTTATTTACTTATTTATGTTTTCTTTGTTACATATTGTCTTCTTTTATTTGTAAAATAAAAGAAAAAACATTTTTATAAACTGTACTTGTTAATGTTGTAAAGCTCTCAACATACTAGGTAATATGCACCTTAGGTTCATCCTGTCCTTCGATCGCAAAAGTTTTGATTTTCATTAAAGACAAAACTTATAAATAGTATCTTATGTATTGTTTGTGTTATAACATGACATATGGACTATTTTTTCCCCGGATGTTAAGTGAGGAAACAGACAAACACAATCCCATCAGTTCCTTTCCTTATCCTATTTTTTGTCGTATCTATGTGAAAAAGGGTGTCGATTTAGTTACCCACTCTCCCGCTAAATTTGCTTATCTTTTCTTTTTCATGATTTTGTGGAAAAAAAATGTCAATTCAGTTATCCAATCTTTCTATAAAATTTGTTTCTCTTTGTCCTTCATTTTGTGTGCTGAAAAAAGTGTCAATTTAATTGCTCTTGTGTAACAGCACAAACAGTACATAAGGTACTCTTTATAAATTTTGCCCTTTCATTTTTTGTGTGACTTTGTTTATCTCAGTGAATGTGACTCTATAAAAGTAGTACCAATTCAGTTTTATTTGTTGTTAACTTTACTTAACTTTTATATATAAGTTCTATTAATCAATTTATGCACGAAAAAAAATTAGTGCATAATGTCAAGCTTTTTTTTAATGTTAAGTTTTTTTGTATGTGTATTTTATATGTTCTAATTTGTCTTTGCTTATTTTTCTAATGCAAAAATGTCATCTCCTTGAATTTGTTTTTTTCAGAGGCATAAATTTCTCATTCTTTATTTTTATTTTTTATTTTATTTTATTTTGTACTGTGAATACCCAATTTTCTATGGGTTCAATTTCATCTTTTAAAAATGTATTTTGAATATTTTTGGAAAAAAGAAAAAGAAAAAGAGAGAAAATTCGGAGAAGACTTGGTCAAAGGATAACAATTTCACATAGTGAGTGAAAAATAGTCTTTATTAGTCATGTAAAATACTATAAGGACTGAAAGCAATATTTAAGAGATTGTCAGCCTACAATAATATAATAACTAGTGATTTTATTTAAGGCACACAATTTATAAGTTACTTACACTCTATCACTCATCAAGAGGGTCTAACTTTAATTTGAAAAAGGTATGTTAATGTTAGTATTGCAAATCTTGGATATCGTGTTTAATTCATACGAACAAAAAAAAAAAAAACATTTTATAACTCACATAATTATATAATAAATAAAATAAAATATGAAATAATTTGATTGTTTGAATTTTGGGAAAAATATTATTATTATTTAATTAAGATGCATCTATAATGTAAATATTTTAATTTATAGTGCTAACCAATCCTAAATCGTTAAACTGTTAGATATTTTTTATTTTTATGATAATTATTTTAAAAATCATATCTTATTTTATTTATTCATAAAATAAAAATATTTATATTAGCAGTATATATATATATATATATATATAATTGTTGTTGACCCAATCAATTAAGTGCACATATACACCATAACCATTATTCATCAATTAAAAAAGAAAAAATAACATAAATTACTTAAAAATGTATAGATGGCCTAACATAAGTCACAAGTATTTCATACAAATAAAATGAAATTCCAAAAGATAAAAAAAAAATACAATAACCGTTAATTATTTTCAGTAATGGGTTTCAAATGTGCCCATTTACATAATAGAACAACTTTTATTTGTGTTATAATCATCAAAATAATAAGTTGTTGCTTAAAGTCCTCTCCTAAGCCCTCTCCAACATCATATTGATATTCTCCTCGAAGAGGGGAGCATGGAGGAGAAAAATGCCTTGCATCTGCCTCCATATGATGGTTGAAAGGGTTTGAAGAGTTTGAAGCATTCTCACTACTAGATTGAGTAGATTCCCCAACAACATGTTCTGATGTGATCTTTTTCTTTCCACGTTTTGTAAATTTTGAAATTATATTTTTTCCAAAGCTCTTTATCTTTTTAGTCTTTTTGCCTTTTTGTTTAGAATTCAACACTCCTATCTTGTTTCCTTCGTTCGGATCCTGTATATTAGTCAAATGAAGATTTTCATAAATGTTAACAATCTTAAATTATATTAAATCAAGCATAATACGTAACTTAATCTGAATAATATTACTCCACTAAAAAAACATGAATATAATATTATAAAGCAAAAACAAATAGTGATATAAGAAACTGATAGAGAATTGATCATGAAGGGAAAAATATATAATTGTAATAGCCCTACATTAAACGACGAAAAGGATCATTGAAAGTGTTTATTGATTCCAACTAATCCATCATCCTGAAAATTAAAGAAACTAATTTAGATTGTTTCTGGTAATTAATTGGATAAAAATCAATTTATTTTATATTCTACTTGATTTTAAAATGTTTATTTTTGTTATCAGGATAAAAAAAAATTATCTATTGATATAAAAAAATGGTTGTTAATCAAATTAATTGGATTTTAATTTGACAAAAAAAAATAATTAATTTTGATTGGTTTGTTTTTTTAACACCGAACCGAAGAATTATGTATACCATAATCGATAAATCATTGAAGGATAATTGTAGCAAAATAACACATTATCTACTACATAAAGTTAAACGTCCACTCCTACACAGTTTTAACTGTATATATTAATGTTAAACATTATTCCTTTCACTCTTCATAGTTAATACACTCATTCACCTCCTATTCCTATATGTTGAATGATTTACTATGGAGAATATTTACCTATCAAAAATTGGGCAAGGAATAGCTAGGCTTGTACTAATATATCAAAGAATGCAAACATGACATGCAAGGGCGGAGAAGTATAAAAGAAATTTTATACAATGGAATAATAGAAAATAATAGTATATAAAATTACCATGGAAATAGTAAATTAAACTACAAATTTTCCTCCTTTTGTTTTATTTCCAGTTTTTTGTTCCTCTGTTTGAGTCTTTTGCTCTACTGGTGTTCGTACAACATCCATACAATATTTATAACACAGGCCAATAAGCTTTCAATAATAAAAAAAAAAAAAAAATCAAACCCTTGATCAATCTCAATTATATTGATTCAAATTATTGTGATTAAATTACAGATCTTTCATTTACTCACAAACCACCTGTAATTAGTTTTTTTAAATGTATAAAAAAGCATGCATGTGTGTGTTAAATCATACATAAATCACATTTAATATTACATTATAAATATAACAAAATGTTATTTTAATATGAGAAAAAAAATTATGCATTGACAAGTGAAATAATGATATATTTCACAATGAATGATAAATTTATTAAATTTTAAAATAAATATCTTAAAATAATTCAAATGGTGATTTGTGATTAAACGACGGTCTAAAATTATTTTAAACCATGCATATAACATTTAACCATTGAATTTCACCATAAAAAACATTTAACCATGAAATTATTCTTAACATTATTAATTTTATTGAGTGTATGGATTAATTGATACATAGTTGATTGGAACACGATTTGCATCTCTAAGACTAATGGTGTGGAATGGGACTGAGGAAAATGCTTGATGTTAATAAGGCCTATGATGAGAGTTAATTGGAGGTTCTGTCAATAAGAGGCACCTCTGTGGTCCACACTAGTCAGAAGCAAGTATAAATGTGGTGATGATAATTTTCCTTATGTTGATAGAAATAAACCTTTGGTAGTAATATTTGGCGAGGTATTTGCTCTTCTTGGGATACTTTTAATAATATATCATATGCAGAATAGGATGACACAACAACTAAATTTTGGCGCCACAATTGGATACCAGATTGTGGAGTTTTCTTGGATTTGGCTGAAAATAGTTTACCAGATGCAGAGTTGGAGAACTCGGTGTAAATGGGTTTTTTGGTTGTTAGATAGTTTCAAAGATTACATACATTCTTGAGCATATTACAAATAAAATTGTATCCATGTTACCTCCTGGTGGTGGAAGTCAAAAGGAATAAATCTAGTGATGATTCATTTCCGATGAAATCAACCTATGAGACTTAGAAATTTGGTTAAAATGTAATTTTTCTTCCTCTTATTTTTCTAAATCTACAATTTTAGTTTTTATTTTATTTTTTAGTTAAGATATTTTGTCCATCAATTTTTAAAATTTCATAATTTTAGTTCCTCTATTTTGTATTGACATTTTGTCTCCCACTTTTTAAAAAATGTGTGATTTTAGTCTCTCTTTTTTCAATTTCAGACTTGATTATGTATCTTTTAATTATTTTTTTAATAAATTAAGCTTGTTAAAAATTAAATAATTTTAAAAAATATTTGTTTTGTAGATAATAAATAGACACATTTCAGTCAACCTTTGAAATTGGACAAACGACTGAAATTGCAAATTTCTTAAAAGTGGGAGACCAAATGTCTTAATTAAAAAATGGAAGATTAGAATCACAAGTTTTTTGAAGTGAATGATGAAATGTCTTAATTAAAAAAATAGGAGGATTAAAATTACAAATTTTAAAAAACAACCGGATGAAAATTACATTTTAGTCTAAATTTTTTAATTTGCTCATTTTCTGTTTAAGCTGGTGAATAATTGGAAAGGTCCTGAAAAAATAAAAGCATTTCTTTGGAAAGTTAGTCATGAAAGCATTTTGACTAATGTTAGAAGGAACGGGATGGGGATGGATGTAGATAACTTGTGTGCAATTTGTGAGAAACATGAAGAATATGTTCTTCATCTGTTTAGGGACTATTTGGACTCTAAATTGGTGTTGAAATTTTTCATTCGTACATGGAGTAGCAATGTTTTCTATCTATGAAGCACAAACACATCAAAAATCAAAGAGAATCGAGTCTGACACAATCTGACATGACGACACACACCGATACGGTGTTGGACACGCGGTCAACAAACTCCGACACGTTGACTGTTTTCGACACACGAAAATTTGACCGTGTCCGACACGGTCAATGGCAATTTTGTGTGAGAGAAAATTAAAGATATTAAGTTTTAGAACTCACCGTTTTGCGACTTTGCTTCTTCACCCTTCGCGGTTTCTCACTTCTCACTTCTTCACGCTCACCGTCGTCGGCCCGTCGTTTGTGTCTCACCAGTCACAAGTAAGTGCTCTTGCTTTGCTTTGACCTCTCGCCAGTTCGTTTCTATTGTGTGATGCTTCCATGAAACCCGTCGTTCGCGTCTCTCTCTCGACCGTCATGCGCCTGCACCCACGGAACCCCCAAATGGGTTTTGTTGTTCGCTCTCTCACTCTCACTAGGCAGTCACCGTTCTAAATAAACCCCCAAATGCGTCTATTGTTAGGTTTTTTTCATTTTATTTTTTTTATAAAAAAATCATTAAACAAGTAAATAAACCCCAAATGCGACTATTGGTTTGCTTTTTACTCTTTTAAAAAAGCATTAATCTGGTACTCTTTAAACAAATTTATATTTTTAGTTTTTTAGATTCAAATTTATCTTTTTTTAGGTCCAAACGGGTTTTGCTTTTTAGTTTTTTAGGTTCAAATTTATATTTTTTCATTTGATTGATATTTTATGTTTGTCTATGAATAATTGAGTATTCTGTTTTGAAGATTGAAATGCAGTCTCTTTGATTTTTTTTTTGTTACATTGATGTGTATTATTAGTTTAGTTTAATTTTTTTGTTAAATTATTGAATATTAAATGAAATATACACTATATAAATTAAAAATATTATTTAATATTAAAACGTGTCCCAACGTGTCGTGTCGCGTGTCGGTGTCAGTGCTACATAGGTTTCTATTCTACGAATGTTTGAAAAAATTGGCTCAAGAGTAATGTGTCTCTCATTTAGTTCATGGTGTGCAGTATATTCCCTGTTTGGAATCATTCTTAATTTTTTTATGATGGAGATGGAAAAATAACTTTCCAAGGGGAGCATTGGACTATTCAAGAAGTTATTCATAAACTAGTTTGGTGGGGGAATATGCTTTTAAGAGTTCTATGTATTAGCCTTTGATGAAGACATATAAGATTCATTCAAATATTGTGAATATTAGGTGGCTGCATTTAGGAAAAATGGTGCTAAAACTGTGATAGAGTTGTTTCGCAAGGGGGTAGCAAATTAAGCAGCTTGTGGTGGCTTGCTTCAAGATCATGCAAGCAACTTTATTTGTGGTTTCACTTTCACATCTTTTTAGGTGATGTTTCTATTCTTGTTGCTAAATTGAATGCTATATTGTGTGCTTCATCCTTGTCACAATATAGTTCAAGCAACTCATGCAATTCACTTTAATATGGGGGAAACTTTGTGGAACCATATTTTTAGAGAAACTTATCAACCAACGGATATGGTATAACTAAACAGGCTCTTAGGGATAAAGATGATTATCATGTTTTTGCTTTTGCTCCATAGTTTATTCTTTCTGCTTTAAGACCTGACAGAGCTCAAGTTTGTTTTGCTAGAGGATTCTAGTTTTTCTTCTTGATGTATTTCACCAATAAAAAAAACTTAATGGATAGTATCAAATGTAAGTATTAGATGTATTAAATATTTGGATAAAAAGTTTTATTACCTATAAGAGAAATGGTAGAAATACATCCTTTTTAATGATCCTTAGAAGATCCTATTTTTAATTGGTTAAAATTTATTACAAAAAATATGAGTGTGTTCAAAGGAGTATGTTAAAGAAATATTTTTTTTTCTTGGTTGAGTTATGGTAAAGAGTGAGCTTCTAACACTTTTCTTGTTTCTAATATGGGAGATGAGAGAAGATTGAGAAGAGAGGAGAGATAAATGATTTTTTTTTTAAAATTAAATGATATATTACTTTAATATCCAATCATTAAATTTATATAAGCAAAGAATTAATTTTAAGAAAAAATTGGTGTAGGATGCTAATGCAGTTTAATGATTGGATTGATCAAATTCACATGTTATATAAAATTATTGAATGATATGATAGGTTTTTTTTATAATGGAAAATGATATAATAGTTGGAATACAATGGATTAGAATAGAAAGAATTAAAAATATCATTTAATTGTTTGGACATTTTATAATCAAATTTAATGGAGATTCATACTACTAAAGAGGTACAACAAAATAAGTTATAACTTTATAATTTTTATATTATCCCACCTTAAAATTACTATCAAATATTATGTTTTTTAGTCGATCAAAATAGGAGTTTTTTGTTTTAAAAGTTTTTCCCCGTTTCCTGTCCCAAATTGAGGGGAATAAAAATTGAGCCAAACAATGGAATGGGATGAATAAGGTCTATCTCATCCCATCCCAATCTAATTTTATTTTTTACAAAATAAATAATGGATCAACTTTCTCATCCACTCTATTCCATCATCTACCATAAATTCAAATTAATGATATGCATAACTTGAGAGTTATGAGGGGAAGGGAAACACTCTGAGTATGAGGGACAACCGGTGAGGATTAGGGGTGGGGTAGAAGAGCAGGACGACAGATGGACAAAGGTTGAACCAAGGAAAGGAAATATTAGAGCTTAGATCACTACTTTCTACTACTCACATTTCCTAGAAAAGTATCGGGCTGAAGATTTAGTAAAGGTTTTTTAGAGGTGGGGTGATGTTAAGGAAGTATTCGTAGCAACAAAGAAGAATAAAGAAGGCAAACTTTTTGGCTTTGTTAGATTCCAAGGGCTATCAGATGAAAAACACTTGGAATATCAGCTTGACCATATTTTCCTTGAACATGAGAAGCTTAGGGTCAACTTACCTAGGTTTGGTCGGAACTTGGAAGCAACTAAGAAGGGACAAAACAGAGGAACATTGAACACAGGGTGTGGGGAGCAGAAGCCAGAGATGGGATCCAAGCTAAGACATCATCGTATGTGGAGGAGCTAAAAATGCTAATCAGAATGAAGAGTGGAGAATGGTGAATGGAGAGGGTGATCTCTAACAATTCAAGATACAAACAGGAAGTGGCTAGAGAATTGTTTGGTGGGAAGAATCTTGAATCCACTTAAGCTAAAACTATTCCAGGAGAGTTTTATTGTACAAGGTTTCAACATCGTGAGAATCTGGTACCTAGGTGACAACCTTATGCTTCTATCGGGAGATAAAAACTACAATATTGGGGATATGGTATAACACCAACAAGAATGGTTGGGTGAATGGTTTGAATCTATAGAGCCATGGAAACCAAGTGGAGAACTGTGGAACAAAAGATTCTCGGTAAGGTGTTTTGGTCTACCTCTACATTTATGGAACATTGAATGCTTTACCAAGTTGGCAAGCTCTTTTGGGAGCTTCATCACTTGTGTTGAAGAAACATAAAACTTCTCCAACTTTGAGTATACCAGATTTTAGATCTTGGTGCCCATTGGAAAATTTGTTCATTTCTTTGAGTGTATGCGTATCAACGACCATATACTCCTTGTGTGTATTGAAGAAGAGTTTATTGCGAGTACGCCTCTGTTTGGGTGTATAAGGTGTGGCGGAAAGGGGTTATTAGAGGACTCTGCATTGTGGAATCGCATGGTGGCAGGTTTGAAGGATCCGTAATGTCGAAATGGGGAAGTGGAAGGAGTAGCTGGGCAGACGAAGATAATGATGACGAAGAATTTACTCCGGCACGGATCAACACCGAGAAAGAGAAGTCCATTGACCACCAAACAAATTCTTTCTATGTTCAAAAGGGGGTACTTGATGGTAGGTCAGGAGCATTAAAAACGGACAAAAAAAGGTCGCCAAAACAGGAGAAAGTATGGATAAAGTGGCATGCTTTGAGGAAGTAGGTGGAAGGAACGAGGAATCTTTTCACCAAAGAAGCACATTGTTTAGATATGGGGGATGGGATAGCTCCAAATGACATTCTGAAAGAAAAAGATTTGCTATTTTTGAAGGAGTTTCTAAGTAACGTGCTGGAGGTAAGAGGAACTCAAGGGGTGGATGAGAGCTAGTTGCAAGTAGCATATGTACAAGAAAATATTCCTTATGGACTTTTGGATATAAAAAACAACCAAACTGGGGTGAGAGAATTTGAGCCTAAATATAATAAGCGCAAAGGATTTATGTATGTTAAGGGTTCATCAAGTGAGGCATATATGATTTAGGCCACGAAACCTTTATACAAGTTATGCCAAAAGAGTTGATGTTTGTAAAAAGCCTGACATCCAAACTAGCCTACTTGGTGGCCCAATTGGGAAAAAGGACCCTAGTCTAATGGAGTCAACGCAGGGAGCAACAAACCACATCAGTAAAAAGGAAGATTAAAAGGCTTCATGGTGAAGAGGGAATTAAAGTCTGGAAGAAGGAGTTTCATTAGCTTCAAATCCAGGTATAACTGTTTTATTCACAAAGTCCCCAAGAAACATATGGTGTGCAAACATGGGACATCTCGAGTGCCCATACTCCTCTAATTGTCTCAAGGGAGAATAAAAAAAAAGTGAATATACCACTTGTGTAAGCTTTGTTAGGAGACAATAAAGTCATTCGAAGGGATGTGGTAAACATGACTTAATTAGGAGAAAGCATAAATGTGTCTCTGAAGGGTTTAGAAAATCTTTTTATTTTTCTTATCTTGGCTTGTCAGCTGCCCAAACCTCTTGTCAGTCCATTCCTCTCTATCCAAACAATTGCAAGGGTATCTTAATTCTTAGAGATGATCAAGCTGAATCGTTTAAAATCTGGGAGCTATGTAAGCGCAATGGGGCATCAAAAAATGTTCTTGAGTGATCAAGACTGTTAAACATTTTTGGGGAACTGGAAGATAGAGATAAAGAGGATATGGAGAAGCAAGGTGCGACTAATATGAAGGGTGAAAAGGTAATACATATATGATTGTGCTCTCCTGTAATGTTCGCGACCCAAGATGTAGGCTTAAGTGGAAGATGTTAGGAACTTGTTGAGGTCTGAGGCATTCGATTTGGTGATGCTACAAGAAATCAAACTTCAGGCAATATAGGCAAGTCTATGCAGTACTATTTGGGGTGATAACAATATGGAGTGGGAAGAGTTACCAGCAAACAATATGGCAGGTGGTTTATTGTGTATATGGAAGAAACGAGATTTTGTGTTGCTTGATGTTTTCTCTGGATTAGGGTACCTCGATCTAATAGGGAGATGGAAAGGAATATATCAGAATATGGTAGTGGTGAATGTATATGCTATGTATAATAATACTGGGAAAAAAGTATTGTGGAATGATATTTTACAAGAAAGACTAGTAGTTGATTTTCATGCAGTGAGGAAAAAGGACGAACGAGTAGGTGTAAGTGGTGTCTCACATTCACAAAAGCGAGAGATGGAAGAGTTCAATGAGTTTTGTGATTCCATGGAACTTCTTGACATACCAATGATTGGAAGGAGCTTCACCTGTTATAGGAACGGCAATTCGTCTAGAGTATATTAGACAAATTTCTCCTTTTGAAGGAATGGTTAAATCTCTGGCCATATTATTCACAATTTTTTCTTGACTGATCTTTCTCGGATCATTGTCCCCTCATCTTGAAACACAAGGTGGAAGATTGGGGGACCGAAGCTATTCAAGGTCATTAATGGTTGGCTCTAGGAGAATGGTTTTCATGAGTTTGATAAGTCAACATATGAGAATTTCCAAGTCCAAGGCCTGAAAGAAGAATGTTTAAGATTCAGAAGAATATAGTTGTATTCGATTTAAATGATGAACAAAGTAGCGTAATAGGTCAAGAGACAAAGAGAATAATTCGTTTATGGGAGGAGCATTGGTAGGTGTCTAAGAAGATGGAATCTCTTCTACACCAAAGATCAAGATGCAAATGGCTATGGGAGGGTGATTCTAACACCAAATTTTTTCACTTAACCGTGAAGTGGAGTGATATACTGCTAGCATATGTAGTTCTTAGGCTAATTTTATTAAGAAAGTAAGTAGAAAATATTAAATAAATGCTAGAATAAGAATAAAATTCATCATTATTGTGTTTGACACTGATTTTATGCAATTTTGATGTTTAGGACCAAGAAAAGGAAGAAAAAAAAAGCAAAATAAAGAGGCAACTGATTCTGAAATCTCGCGCCAGGACCACACTAGTCGCGCCACAAACACTGGAGGTTCACGTTGATCGTGCCAGAACTCGCGCCAGTCGCCCGGACGTCACGGGATTTACGAATTAGCTTAAAGATAACAGAAAATTTATGGCTTTTTAGGGTTTTATGACCTAGGTATAAATAGAACATTAGTAGGACGCATTAGATCATCAATAGACAGTTTAGAACAGAGGAAAAGAGGCAAGAGCAAAGGAAGAGAGAATCAAGGCCAAGGAAGAAGAACAAGAAGGAGGCAAGATTGAAGGGTTTGTGGCTCTTCATACCTTAGTTTCTTTCTCTTCTTCCTTCTTTACATTGTATTAGGCTAGACATAATCATGTCTGGCTAATTCTTTTGTAATTGTGATTGAGCCATAGCCAATGTGAACTCTTGTGTTTAATTGAATTGATATTAATGAAATTTATTATATTTGTTTTACTCTATCTTGTTCTTCAATTGTTATTATTACTGTGATAGACTTGATCAATCTATTAGAGTTTCTAAGAGCTAGAATTCGCAATAGGAATATTGGGGTTTTAGTTTCGGAAAGCGGCAGAGTGACAGTTTCGATATTACCTAGGGATAGGGATGAAAGATTGCAAAGCATAATATGCCAGCTTAAAGCTTAATCTGAAAAGGGGTTGCTAAGGGATTAGAATTCTTGATTAGGATTAAAGGGTTAAATGACCGAGGAATCAGGGTTTAACTAATTATATAAGGCATATCTTTGAGCAATTATATTAGATGAAATTAATTATCGATTCAATTACATAAGAGGGAACAACGGTGATTGTGCTTAATCACAATTATTCTTAATTCTTGCGTACATTCAATTTACATTGTTTTTAGCGTTCTTTTATTTACTATAATTAAACCCAAACCACAATCAAATTCTCTCAACATTATTATTCTTTTTCCAATATTAAGGATCATAAATTACAATTAATTTTAATGCATCAATCCTCGTGGGAACGATATTCTACTTATCATTTTATTACTTGAACGAACAGTACACTTGGGGTGTCGCAACATGGAGGAAAATAAAAAATGGTGTTAAAAGGGTTTAGAAGAATAGGTCTTGGCTGGATGATCTAAAAGAGGTTAAATAAGAAATAAAGACTTTCTTCTAGCAAAAATACAAAGAAAATGCCGATGTGGATATCTAGCTGGATGGAGTCTTCTTCAAATCCCTTGATGTGAAGGATAACATATCTCTCACCCATTCTTTCTTTGAAGATGAAATCAAGTGTGTGGTGTAAGATTGTGAGCGTAACAAGAGTCCTAACCTGAACTGTTATAATTTTGATTTCATTAAGGGTTTTTGGGGGTTTCTAAAAGATGATGTAGTGTGTGCTCTTAGGGAGTTCCATGCAAATGGAAAAATACCACGTGAGGTAAATTCATCTTTCATAGCATTGATTCTAAAAGTAGACAACCCCCAAAACCTTGGACAATATCAACCTATATCTCTTGTAGGCTGCCTATATAAGATAATTTCCAAGGTGTTGGAAGATAGGTTGAAATAAGTCATCAACAAACTCATACATGAAGAGCAATCAACCTTTGTTGGAGGACAAAATTTACTTGATCGAGTGGTGATATCAAACAAAATTATAGATGGGGCCAAAAGAATGAAGAAGCCAACTTTGCTTTTCAAGGTGGATTTTGAGAAGGTTTATGACACAGTTGTTAGACTTTTGGCAAGCGTACCAATTGTCATTGTAAGTTACAAAATTTATAAAAGTTCGTCTCCACAGGGACTTGTGCTACTCAGTTAATTCAAATAAAGCTTAACAGTTTAATAGTTTATGTACAGTGAGTGTGAACAGAGTTTCATGTAGTTGCGGATTAACAGAAATGATGAAAATTTAGAAGAAACGGAAATAATAAACTTAATACGGAAGATTACGGAAGATTTACGAAAGATTACGGATAATTACGGAAGATTACGAAAACTAATAAAACGTGTTTGATTAAGTTAAGGACGTAGGATTGAATTTCATCGTTCATACCCTTAGTATTCAATTAATATTACCATGCATAAATTATTTTCTATTATTATTGATGCACACATAAAATCACCCCAAATCGATGTCTCGCATTTGAGAATCCTAAGAATATTTATCAAATATCGATGTCTCGCATATGAAATAAATATCCTAGCGTTACGATTATATTCACGTGTTTATTTGCAATCTAAACGTTATGCTCTATGTCTAGCAACGTAACGTAAAGAGTAAATTTATTCATTTCGAACTCTAAGATTACTTCTCAGTCTCACTTCGAGTTTAAGTTCGTGATATTAGTGATCAAGTAATATCAAGCGTTAAGTACGGAATAAATTTACCAATAATAAATAG
>PYAF01002936.1:31230-114973 GCA_007407185.1 Glycine tomentella | reverse complement strand
AAGCCTCGAAAATCCACGGAATCTATCAAAATACAAAACATGATTGGATTAATCCTCCGAAATATGACGAAATGACATACAAGCAATAGGAGCTATTTTAACTAGGTTTAGGGTAAATTTATGATAAAAACTTATGAAATCAAAGGATAAGTGCCTTTATTTAAAACATGATTTTAACTGATTTAGGGCACTTATCAACAGTCTGGTGGAGTTTCTTGTATTATGTTATGAAGACAATGAATTTGAATGATAGGTTGATAAAGTGGATTAGATGTTGTGTGGAATCCGCGTCTATGTCGATTCTAGTCAATGGGAGCCCAACGGAAGAATTTAAGGGTGAAAGATGTTTATGTCAAGGTGATCCGTTAGCTCATTTTCTCTTTATCATGGTGGTAGAGGGCCTTGGTGGCTTGATGAAAAAAGTGGTAAAATAATAACTTTTTGAATGTGTCCACTTTGGAGAAGGAATTTTTCAATATCCATCCTCCAATTTGTGGACGATACTCTTTTTGTAGGGAAATCAACTTTAACAAATATTCTCACGTTGAAAGCAAATTTGAGATGCTTTGAAGTCGTGGCGGGTGTTTAAGTTAATTTTTTCAAAAGCAAACTTGGAGGACTGGAGGTGGAGCAAAATGTCTTGTGTAGATTGATGGCTTGCTTGAATTGTAAGATAATGGATATTCCCTTTAACTTCTTAGGGATTCTAGTAGGGGCAAACCTAAGGAGGAAAAAGACTTGGTATCCAATTATTGAGAAGATGAAAGCAAAACTTTGTTCATGGAGCTCTAAATTCATTTCCTTTGGCAGACACATTTGTCTTCTTAAGTCGTTACTCTCTTCCTTACCCTTATTCTTCCTTCCTTTTCTTAAAATTCCCTTCTGCGTGAAAAAAATGATAAATTATTTGCAAAGGAATTTTTTGTAGGGGGTCATGGTGAGGAGAGGAAAATTTCTTGGGTCAAATGGTCTAAAGTGTGTCTATCTAAGAAAGAGGGGGTCTAGGGGTAAAAGATTTATCCTTGTTCAATAAGGCACTTGTGGGAAAATAAGGTTGGAGATTGTTGACAAAACAAGATTCCTTGTGGGCTAAAGTCGTCTATTCTAAGTATGGACACCCTCTTGAACCTGATATTACACAATTCCAAAGACTACAATCCTTGTGGCGGAGCAATGTGAAGTATTTGTGTCTAGGGGAAGAGGAGGATAAATGGTTTAAAAATAACATCATGAGTTTGGTGGGTAATGGAGACTTGACTAAGTTTTAGGAACATTGTTGGGTAGGGGAGAGATCTTTCAGGAATATTTTTCCAAGACTGTATTCTATTTCTTGCCAAAAAGAATTGCGGATTATCGAGGTGGGGGTCATTGAAAGGAATGTTTGGGTTTGGAACCTTAGATGGAGGAGGGAACCCTTTGTGTGGGAACATGATCTTTTGTATAGGTTACTTACTATGATCCAACTCTTCCCTGACAACATCTATGTTGTGGATAGATGGTCCTTGAGGAATGGATCCCAACAAACATATTTGGTTCGAGAGATATATGGCCTACTAGCTCATCACCAACCTGGCTCCTCGGGGAACCTGGATTAAGAGGTTTTGAAGTGTTTATGGAATATCAGAGTTGCATCCAAAGCATTTAGCTTTGTTTGGAAAGTCGTCCTAGATAGGATTCAGTCAAGATCCGATCTAAATCAAAGGAACATAAATTACGGCTCAATAGGCATTGGGTGTCTAGTATGTGATCTAGAAGTAGAAACACTTTTTCATGCTTTATTCACACGTGGGTTGCTTATCGAGTTTGGATGGGTCTATATAACTGGATTGGTTATTCAATGATGCTTCTTGTAGATCCGTCGGTACATTGATGGCAACATTGTGCTATGATCTCAGGTTCAAAACATAGACAAAATTGGTGGATTGTTTGGATAACTACGATTTGGCAGATGCAGAATGCGATTGTTTTCAAGGATGGTAAGGCAGAATTGAAACACTTGTTGGAATCCATAAAACTTACATTTTAGAAATGGATTAAAGTATTGGGAAAGAGATGTTCCATATCATTTTTTGAATTGTATTCTCAACCTCTACTTTGCTTATGAGGGTAAAATATGTTTCCAAGGGGCTTATGTAAATACTAAACTCTTGCATGGGATTGGTGGGTACATTTATGATAGATGGGATCAAACATAGCCTTGGTTATATAGTATTTTGGTCTCGAATTCTGCTGAAATATGACAACCATGGACTGTTTATGTTGGAAGTGCATGGTATGTATCAACTATTATATACCTTGCTTGGTAGTGGTATAACTTATACCCTACCTTATATATAAATTCTTATCTGGTTGTTTTTTTTTTTAATAAAAAAATACCATAAATTCATACATAGGTTATAAAATATTTTAAATTGTTATCTAATTATAAATTGTCATACATAATATATTTGTTAATTTTTTTATAATAATACTTTAATTATCATACTTATCAAGATTTTTTATGTCCATTAAAAAATCAAGAATTTTGGTTGTTTGATTTTTTTTTTTTACATTTATAATACATAAATTAAACTTGTTTTCAGTACATAAGATATTTTAAATAATTTTTTATTTATTTAAAATCATCCTTAAATCCGATATTAACAAAACTTTTTAAAAAAAAAATACTATTATTTAGATATTGTAGTCGCTAAACTGAAATGCCGTGCAACCCAAATAGTTAAGGCAGTAATTACAAAATACTATAATTCAATAATCAATTCCCAACATTTACAAAATTCTTTTGGAGCATTGACAAGGAAAAAAATAAAATAAAAATTGTAATGTCGTGCGTGCTACCCCAAACAAAACAGATAAATAAACAGATATTACGCCCCAGTGGTGAAAGAGAGAATGGAAGCGCTAAAACTGTGCAATCTAACATGGAGCCCGTTGAAGCACTTCTTTCACTCTCACGCATTTCGTCGAACACCTCGCATGCTCGTTCTTCGCGCGTGCTCTTCTTCCACCGCCGCCTCCGACACCAGGGCCGCTGGTCGCGGCCGCCGGAGCTCGGCGTCGTCTTCTACCACTTCAACTTCCGATAGAGACGCCATTCGAGCCATTCGCTTGAAGAAGGTACGTGCCTCTTCCGTCACTTGCAACGGTGACGCTTTGCTCCGTTTCCTTCTAATTACTGTGTTTCGTGTGTGTGTGTGGTGAGGGATGAGTTGAAGCTGAATTTGAAGTTGAGTTTTTTCGTTGAACTTCAATGTAGGATTGAATATTGATTGCCTTGTATAGTTGTAGTTAATTTTGTTATCAACTTGTCTCTATATTAATCTATTCTCTCGGGTTGTTTACGTTCTGGTAAAATATGAGAATTTGATTTTGGGGGAAAAAAGGAAGAGAATTTCATGCATTTTGTTTTTTACACTTGTGTGTGTGTGTTTTTCAGAAAAAAAGGAATAGTTTAAGATTAACTCTATTTAGCTACGTTTTTTTTAGCTAGGGGATATGATGGAAAATTGAATGCATGGTTGCTATATGTTATCTGGTTCTGTTGTTTGAGTTGGGATTAGGTGCCTTTCTTCAATGATGGATAGTTTGGACAATTTGATAGATTTTGGCTGAGACGTTGAGTGTTTGTCAGAAGACTAAAAAGTTAATGGTCTTCATTTTGAGACTGTCTTCAATTATGGATAAAGGATTATTATTTTTGACATCCCTTTTTGCTGGTTGCTTGTAGGTTGAAGAATTGAGAAGCAAGGGGCTTGATCCGTATGCTTATGAATGGGACAAAACTCATGGTGCTAATCAGCTGCAAGATATATACAGAAATCTAGGAAATGGTGAGGAAAAAAATAGTGAGAATGACCACGTATCTGTTGCGGGAAGAATTGTTGCTAGGAGGGCATTTGGAAAGCTTGCCTTTCTGACTCTAAGAGATGATTCAGGGACGATTCAGGTTTTCTTTTGCACTTTTTGTTGCTTTTTGTACATTCATGGTAATTGTTAGAGACTATATAAATATTGTAAGTGGAGATATTATGAGTTATTGTGAGCTGTATGTATTTATGTAAATTAGGGAAACCATTGTTCATTGTAGTTGTGAAGAATATTATAAATAAAAAGCCTCCATTGTGTAAATTAAACATGTTGGACTTTGTTAAGTTTATGATATGTTACAGTGTTTCTTTGTTCTTATTCTAGTCTTAATTGTAAATTGCATTTTTTATTCATAGATAAGGTAGAAATTGTCTCCTTTATGTCAAGTAAATGCTACAGAGAGCTGCTAACTAAAGTTGTTAAAATCTATTATTTCAGCTCTATTGTGATAAGGAGAGACTCATAGGTGAGCAGTTTGAACAGTTAAAGGCCCATGTTGATATTGGTGATATATTAGGTGTAAGAGGAACAATAAAACGAACAGAAAAAGGTATTTATCTAATCGGCATATTAAATGAATTTTCTTTTGTTCTTTTTGAGGCTAGAAATAGGTATTTAGTAAATTGATATTGCTTTCATTTGAATATGCTATATCTTGAGCCCAAAACTATAATTTATCAGAGCTTGCAATAATTCTATGACTTGTATGCTTGTGAATTCACATGCATATGTCCTTGTTAAGATAATATATTAGCTGAGAATTGAGATAGTGAAATTTCGCTACTGATGTGATATATATGAGAGTTCAGGGACATGGTTATTTTTCAAGAAGTATTTCTCTATATAGGTAAAAGGTTACAATGTAAAAATGTTTACTCAAATTGGAGGTCTCAAGCTGTCTCTATGTGGAGATATACGGTTGGTTGGGTGGTTAAGAAAAAAGTGAAGAGGGGAAGGAAGGGTGGGAGGAAGAGGTCGTGGGTTTGAATCCCTCCACTAACAAAAACATTAACATTTAACAACTAACATTGGCCGATCAAAAAAAAAAAAAAGGCAAATAATGTTTGAAAAGATTTGCTGATAGTTGCCTTATTATATTCAACTAGAGTTTGCTCAGCCATCTTTGATTTCATATATGGTTTTCTTTTGTCTTATTAATGTCTATCTACCGCAGGTTTCTAGTATATGCCATACCTTTAATTATTTTTTCAAGTTAGTGACTGGGAACTAGTTATGATAATGGCAAACTGATTATCAAATAGTTAACACCTTTTGAGATGAATATCCTTTCTCTGCTGGGACAAATATGCCCTTCGACAAAGGCCAGCTGATAGCCTGTTAGTTATGAAAAAGTTGACCACCATCTCATTTCTTTTCTGGTCTCACTTCAGGAGAACTTTCTGTGTCTGTTCTATCTTTTGCAATTCTTACAAAATCTCTGCTTCCACTGCCTGACAAATATCATGGACTAACTGATATAGATAAACGTTATCGTCAGAGGTAAGCTCTTGCTTTAATATTTTTGTGTCTGTTCCTCACTAATTGAAATCACTGTTATATATATACTAATGCATTTGGTATTTTATTAGTGAATATGACTAAAATTCTTCTATACTAGTTTTTTTTTTTTTTTCTTTTTCTAGTTTATTCTATTTTTTGTAAGAGGATATGTACGTCTAGTCTTGTGTTCTTCCTTTTTTCTCATCACTAATAAATATCTTCATCTTAAATTTTTTTTAATGGATTTTAGTTTTTATTTGTTTCTTATTTTATGAAGTATAACTTATATCTTAGTCTTTTTATTTATTTTTGTGCTGTTATTTCTTATTACTTCTTTGTTCCATGTCATTTCTAATTAACCCTTACACTTTTGGACTTAATTGGTTTGCTCTGAGTTAAAATGTTTCTTCTTCACTGTTTCTTGTGGATTTGTGATTAGGTATGTAGATATGATTGCAAATCCAGAGGTAGCAGATGTATTCCGTAGAAGAGCAAAGGTGGTTCATCTTCCAAATTTTATATTTCTTTTTAAGAGTTTAAAACCAATGTTATTCAATTGTTTTAGTTTAATATTTAAATATTATAACATTGTAGAGTCATAAAAGTTCATTTTATCTACTTGTTTACTGTTCCCATTTCTCTTTATTGAGTTATAAGTTATAACTATTTTCTGTTTCCATTTTCTTTATTGAGTTAATTGAGATATCTTATTCTCACCTACTGTGCTATGCCTCTTTTCTGTCTAGTATTGTTCTTTTCTAGAGAAGTCGAATAAGGAACATATCAAACTGAACAATTTGTTTTATAAATTCATTGGAGGATATTAAGGGACAAAACTACAATTCTTAAATAAAGGTGAAAGGTGTCTAGGAATTGGACTTAGTGGAATAACAATAAGAAATAGGTTAGAATTGCTCTTTGAATTATATGGGAAGTGTGTTTTATGTTCAGCTAAATATTGTCTAGCACTTTTCATGAATTTCTCCTCCAAAATAAACTAGACTAGAATGCAAAAAAATGATAGCCATCATGTTGTTTGGTGTAGAATTGTGGTAAAACTACTTTGGTAAAAATAATGGTTCTCATTTTGTCTAGGCTTTGGGGTGGTGATACATTATCTTATAAGTTAACATTTATTTTTCTTGAATTCTTGTTACTGTAAGTTTAACGCTACTATTTCATTTTTTTTTCCTTTTTAATTAAATAGTTTAATGGATTTGATTTGAAAGAAGATTTAGAATTTTGGTTATAGGGATCATGGGTTCACCTTCTGTCCTTTCAGACAGATTAACAAACTTCTCTTATGTATTGCCTGAGAAATAACTCTATTCATATCTAATCAATTCCCTTCAAATAGGTTGTATCAGAGATACGGAGGACAATGGATTCCTTAGGTTTTGTTGAAGTTGAAACTCCAGTTTTGCAGGTTTGCTGATTTTAATGTATTTACACTGGCTACACATTTTTTTTACATAAAAAATGTATCTTCAGAATTGTTAGGTACTCTGCTAGTTGTTTGATTATATATTGTTTAATATTTATAAGATGCAAAGAGAATTGATCTTTCAGAAATAATTTTGATATCTAACAGGTCAGCTTGATAGGCGTGATCCTTTTGTTTAGTTATTTTCATATTTATGCATTGTACTGTATCTCTTAAAAGTCAGATTGATATAGAGGTTATAAGGTCTCAGTTAAATGGAATTGTGGAACTTGTCAGACTTATTGTTAATATGTCATTGTTGGCTGTGATTTACTGATTTTGACACAGCTAAAACTATTCTGGTTATAAGTGCAACCCAATTCACTCTGTTTTAGTTTTGCCTGTCTCTTGAATTTATTTGAATCCTTCATTATCAATCATTACCAATTACCAAACCTTTGATGATAAGTATGGTGGTGCTATTGCTAATTATCTATCTGATAGCCATTTGTTTTAGAAATTTATTTTGTCAACATGTTGGAATAATGGTATTTATGTCTTGTTGCTCTCATGTTTGCTTCTGTTGCAATTCATTAACTCCTTTTTTTTATTATTATTTTGAGTATTCTGTGCCTTAAATATAGTAATAAAATTATATGAAGTTTGTCAAAGTAGTAACTAGACCTTTAAAATTTCTGTATGGTTTGTATCTTTATGCTCTCAGTCTTGACTCTCAGTAACAACTGCTAAGTGATAAATTATGTAAATAATGTAATTACTGTCTGAAATGTCTTTTGTTGTCATTTTATTAATATGATTAGGTGTCTGATATTTATACATGGAAGTTTTTTTTTTCCCTGAACCTGATTAATTTCATTGACCAGGGAGCAGCTGGGGGAGCAGAAGCCAGACCATTTATTACATACCATAATTCTCTTGGAAGAGACTTATATCTGAGAATTGCAACTGAATTACATCTTAAGAGAATGCTGGTGAGATTTGAATTATTTGTTATTTGTGAATTCCTTTTGTTCAGACAAGAGCTTACATAAGCATTCTTTTTTATTTAATTTTATTCTTTTTGCACAGGAAGGAAGTACTGAGGGATTAGCCTCCATGTTTAACAGTTTTATTGATTTAGTGAAGTTGTTAACCTTTTTAATGTTTTTCTTTATGGCAGGTGGGTGGTTTTGAAAAAGTATACGAGATTGGTCGAATATTTAGAAATGAAGGAATTTCAACTCGACATAATCCTGAATTTACAACTATAGAGGTAAATTAAAGTTTAGATTTAGGGAGTGAACTTTTTAGCTTCCATTATGATTGGCCCATAGTGCATGTGTATAGTAGAAGAGGAAAACCTGTGCCCAATAACAACTAGCTGTTGGTTTATGAGAGGAAAAAGAAAGAATAACCAAAGAGGGCAGGAGGTGGAAAATTCGGTTAGCATAGAGAGAGAATGTCATAACAAAATTGGGACAAATGGCATGTGAGAAGAGGGTAAGGTAAGGAGATTTGGGAATTGAGGGGGTGGTAGAGAAGGGGTATGGAAAATTTGGTGGTGGTATAGGGGATGACTGCACTATCATGATGACAGTCATGGTTTTCTTTTTTAATTTTCGTTCTTTGTTTACAGTGAGGTTTCCATAGTTGTAAGGAGCTCTGCTCCAATTTGTCTTTGATAATAATAACCATTTCTGTTAGTTCTTACATTATTTTTCATTGGATATTGATATTCTATATATCATGCTTTGTTGCCAATCTTTACATCACCAGTCCCAAGATCAAATAAAACTACAAAAGAAAATGATTGTGTCGGTTAGTTAACAACCAACTTAAAACTTTGTCAAGTCCTGGCATGGACAACAGCTGTTGTTTTAAATGTACTGTGAGAATATATAGTTAGTTTTAGTACTTGATGTGAGCATATGTAATATTTCCTCAAATCTTGTCATAGCTTAAGCTTTCAAGATTGTTGTTTTAGCAATGATTACTTGATATTTCAATTTGCATATGATAATTCTCATTATATCTTGAATTGCATATTGTTAAATATTGATATTAGTTATACTTTAGATGTACGAAGCATACTCGGATTACCAAAGCATGATGAATTTAGCAGAGGAGATCGTTACTCGATGTGCTCTTGCAGTTCATGGGAAGCTTACTGTTGATTATCAGGTAGACGTTCTTACTAAATATAACCTATAATTGAATTGCTCGTGTAGGAAAGGATGCCTAAGCCACTAGAATGAAATAAAACACGTTACTCTATTTTTATGGTTCAATGTTTTCCGATCTATCATTGAGTTCATCTACCACAGACCCTAATTAACTTGGGTTAAAGTTGTTGTTGATGTTGATGCATGTTTTCAATGAGGAAGGGTCATACTATTCCATCCATGACCCTAAATATTTGGGACTTTGAGCAGAAAGAAGGGCTAGGGGTCCCACCATATTATAATTATAATAGTAATAGCTTAATATATTAATGTTTAATTTGACATAAAAAGGATTCTTGATTCTGATTATTAAATTTGGATAAATATATTGATAAACAAAGGGGCTGTCTGGGCACATAGTATGAAATACTCCTTTGTAAATACTTTAAATTACTTCAAAAAAATAATTTGTGTTTTTTGATGTTATAAATACTTCCCTTTGCAATAAAAGCTTTCTATTTTTAATTTCTTTTCTTGTGCCTATAGGCACATAATCGAAAATCCCTTAATCAAATTTAACAAAAAAATGTTATTAAAATAATTTGCAATATCATCAAAATTTATAATGGTTTATGTTTTCTTTTTAACAATATAATATGAGTAAATAATTTTATTAAAAATTCAAATGTATGGTTTATATCATCAAAACCATATTGATTTTTTCTTTAAAAAATGTTTTTCTAATAATTTTATCAAAAAGGTAAATAAGTTCTCAATCTTGTTTTATTTATTCAGTATCTCCAAAGCCTTTTCCCCATAAGTGAACTGGTTACTGGCTTTCAGTGAACCTCAACATGGTCTTTAATGTTAAAATTTTCCTATACCACTCCTAATTGTATTATTTTTGCTTTAATTTTATGAACTTATTTTTATAATTATTTTGCTTGCACTCAGTTCTCTTGCACTGCTGTTTGATGAGTGATGACATTTCTTTTTGAAATTTCTTTCTTTATAACAAATTTGTTGAAAGAGGTGTAATGATTCCATACAGGGAGTCGAGATATGTCTGGAAAAGCCCTGGAGGAGGGAGACTATGCACAATCTTGTTAAAGAAACAGCTGGGATCGATTTCAATGAATTGGAAAATGATCTTGAGGTTGCAAAGCGAGTTACTCTGGATACCCTTGGAAAGAATCTTGATAACAAGGATAAAGGTTCCATTGAAGCATGTCAATCCGTTGGTCACCTCCTTAATGAGGTTGATTTGCTTCCCCATTTTTTCTTCCTGTCATATGAGCATCCAGTTTTTATTCTTTTCATTTGATAACGTTAGTCATCTTTGCAATTAATTACACTTACACTTTTTAGGTGATGATCGATATATTGATATTCCTTTTTGATTGCACTTTTTGCATTTCTTATATAGTCAATTTGACGTGCACACACTAATCAGATTATTTTTGTTTTGTTTATTTAGGTTTTTGAGAATTTTGTAGAACCAAAGCTCATCCAACCTACATTTGTTTTAGACTATCCAATTGAGATATCTCCACTGGCCAAACCACACAGAAGGTAGAAACATTTCAGAAAATATCAAATAATGTTATTGCTGTTTTTAAAGGTATTTTTATCCAGTCTACTATGAAATATTAATCTATTTGAACTTGGGATCCATAAAGGGTATATACAACATTCTTTTATTACTTTCTACGACTTAATGAAGTTAATATGTGTTGTCATCTATGGGATTTTTCTTTTTCATCATCACAGCAATCAAATTATCAAATCCATTCAGGAATCATCACCCACTATTCTTGTATTGTCATTATAATCTAGTTTTAATGGCAGTTGAAATGCTGCCATGATCTTTCTGCAGCCCTTGAAGCACTCCCTTGTTCCATCATTATGTTGACATCAATTTTTCAAAGGTTATGCATATGAGAAAAGATAAACTCAATTGGGACTTTCTGTGGTTTATGATTTTATGATTTTCATTGAAGGTTTAAGAGTAGCTGTTTTTTTTCCTCCTTTCTTCTGGTAGCTAATATTTATAATAGAATTTTTTATACTCATGTTTTACTTCATAATTTATGGCATGTAGTGATAAAATTTATTTGTAAAAAAGACATCAAAACCAAACTCAATAAGAAGGGATGCACATTTTCTGTTTCTAGATATTATCTTCTATCTTACACATGATCCTCCATTAGATCCACAGGTTTGACTGAGAGATTTGAACTTTTCATTTGTGGTCGCGAGTTGGGCAATGCATTCTCTGAATTGACTGATCCTATAGATCAGGTAAGATTCCAAACTTTTCATATCCTAGTTGCATAGCTTGTGCAGATTTTACTGACCGTACATTATATATAATGTGTTTGTAGTCAACTGTTTCTCATCATAAACAACTTGGGAAAAGGGGAAAATAAGATCCTGTTAAGATGAATATAAAATACTATACTCTGTAAGTTTTGAAGTAGGTTTAAGTTCTTGTGGTTAACAGCTCAGAGGAGTTTATTTATCTTGTTCCTTTGTTTTATCTGGCAATAGCATCTTAACAAGATAGATGCCATCAGATAACAAATTGAGCATCATTATCATATCAGCAGGAAAAACTGTTAGATTTCAGCTTAAAACCAATTGACATTAATGGAAGTTGCCAAACAAATATATAAGTTGCATATTGAGAGTTGAGGCAGGCAATGTAGGACTTCCCAATACCCCCTCCACAAATGTCTGCCAGAACAGGCAGGCCTACCGGAATAGGCGATTTACCAAGATGGGCTATAGGCTCTGATACCATGCTAGATTTCGGCTAAAAACCAATTAACATTAAGTGAAGTTGTCCAATAGATATATAAGGTGTACCCTGAGAGTTGAGGTAGACGATGTGCAACTTCCAAACAAAAACAAGACAAACTTGGTGCTGCGTTATCATCAAACTGGCACTTATTCTAATATATGCAGAAGATTTGAGTATTTCTTTTTGTTAATTTGTTCAAAACACTGCTAGAAATAGACAATGAACTTTGTTCTTGCCAACTTATTTGGAAAAAGAATGAAAGCTAATGATTATTTGTGGACAACTTAACTGTCTCAAAGTTAACTATGGAAGATTGAGTGCTTTGATGGTAAATAAAATGGTTGCATCTTTTGAACTTGACAGAGAGGACGCTTAGAAGATCAAATTAGGCAGCATGAAAAGAAGAGAGCAGCTGTTTCAACAAATGATGATAAAAAGGAAGGAACGGAAGATGATAATGACTCATATGAAGTGACTCTTGATGATGACTTTCTCACCGCTTTGGAATACGGAATGCCTCCAGCTTCTGGAATGGTATGCATGTCTTTATATAGTTGTGGGATTGCCCTACATGAGAATGCATGTTTTTTTTTTTTTTTTTTTTTTTTTTTTTTTTTTTTTTTTTTTTTTTTTTTTTTTTTTTTTTTTTTTTTTTTTTTTTTTTTTTTTTTTTTTTTTTTTTGGTATTAACATTGCCATCAATTGAAGGCACAGATTATGTCCAATGCAATCAACAATTCTCGTCTTGAAATCAACTTGATAACACATCAAATTCCAGCTAGTGTCATTTTTTAAAAGAATAGTCAGTCATGTTTGATTTATATCATAATCATTTAAGTTCATTTTAAGATAAATACAGAGTGATGTAAGGTTAATTGTGATTTTCATTGTGTGTATGTCATGTTTACTTTTTATCTTTAAATTTATGTTTCAACTGTTTATTGTATTTCTTATTCAAGAGCATATGTATTAGATATATGAATTTTATGAAGTATTACTGGAATTTTAATGCATTTGTATGAGTGATATAGTAAGTATATTAATCAATATAACATGGTCTATGTAATTAATGTTTTCACTTTTCTGTGTTGTAATGTTAATTTGTTGCATTCTTTGTCCCATAAAGTCTTGGAATATCAAATTGTTTTTGTTTCCTGTTGTAGCTTTTAAAATGCTATTTACAAAGATGTTATTTCCAGGGACTTGGAATTGATAGGCTGGTGATGCTTTTGACAAATTCTCCCAGCATTCGAGATGTTATCCCCTTCCCAGTACTCAAGGTCCAGCAATAGTGATAGGTTTGGAGATCACTGTGCTCTCCATCATCACTATTTGCTTTTTTAAATGTCTTAATTATATTTGAGTTCATTTGTACATGTATCATGATAAGGTTATTTATTATTCCCTCCTCAAATTATCTATTTGGGAGTTTTGATTTGTGGAAAAATATGTCACTTTAGAATATCAATAAAGGATTAATTGTTCACAATACCATTGTTTATTGTTGTGTTACACCCTAAGTGTTTTAATAAGGGTATTTTTGTCAAAGAATTTGTGTAATTAGTAATTTTCTTAAGTTAAGACGTGTCTTACCTTAACAATAATTTGAGATGGAGGGATTATTACTTTGCCACTAGTTCTAGACCAAAAAATACAATTCTTTTTATTTGAGAAGAGAGACTAAAAATAATATTTTTTGAATTTGAGAGACTAAATTTATAATTAAATATTTTATTAATGATGCTTTTAAATACAATGTGATTTCCACACATTTTTTAATTGATTAAAGTTAAAATTGTATTTGGATAAACTTCTTTTTGACGTGAATTTGGTTAAACTTCTATATAACACAAAATAAGAATATATAAAAAAAAAAATCAACTTATTTAACTTTCATAGATACTCTCATTAGTCTCATATTCCAAAGAAATAATTGTGGCTACTGTATTTATGATTGATGACACCTAATCATATTGACCCTTATATACAATACTTAATAAGAATTTTTGTTAATTAATTAATTTTATTAAAAAAACAATTATTTAAAACTTAAGATTTTTTTTAACTTGATTGAAGTTTGATCACATAATTAATTAAATACTTTGCTATGTATTAAACTCTTATAGTATAATGTTAAAATATCACTTTGCATACATTGTGCATTCATATATCATACATTGGTCAGAAACATACATCATTGTTATCAATATGATTATAGTTAATCCAAAGCCATAAAATATTATAATAATAATCATCATGAAATATATACATAAACAAAAGATGCATATTAGCCCTCTATAATAAAAGAATCTAAATCAGAGCAAGTAACCAGAAACCTACAGTGAATTAACGGGAGAGTAAAACTTCTGTTGTTCAAAATCTGTCTTTGTCTTTGTACTTAATTTAAAGTTTCAACAGCAACAATGTTTTTTAATACAATATATTTCTGTTACATTGTTCTTGGTGAGGTTTGTTATAAAAAACATTTTAATTTTAAATTGAAAAGGTATTGTACAAGAATAAGTAAGTATAGGAAATTTGTCTTTGTTTTGTCCTTTTTATCTCTTAATTTATTTTAATACATTTCATAATCTTGATGATATTTATTATGTCTTGAAAAATATTGAAACAAATAATTATTATTCAATTTTAATTATTTTGATTTACTATGTCGACAAAAGTTAGTAAGTAAATGTATTTAATGTTTTCTTCTGCATATTTTTAAAAAAAAGTTTATTGAGGTCATTTAATATATATATATATATATATATTAATTATATAATAAAAATAATTTTAATTTTTATATTATATAATTATATTTATAAAATTTCGACTCTTTTAATGTATACACTAAAATATTGATTTTTGTGCATTATAAAATAACACATTTGATTAAAAAAAAAATTTACACTATTATTCAATCATAAATTATTATCAATATAAATTTTAAATAATTATTATAAAAATTAATAAACTTTTCAAACATAAGATTTATAATTACATGACACAATGTGAATTTATTTTAGATAAATTTTTCTCTCTGATATTTCAAAATAATACAAAACATATAGTAAAATAATACAAAACATGTAGTAAAAAATTATAATTCAAAAAAATTGAGAGACAATAAATTTAATTAACTCACATAAATAGTCATTAAAAAAGGCAGGTAATAAACAAAACAGGTTGAAAGGATAATAAACAGAGGTTTTAAGATCGAAACCCTACTACGGCACCACACTTTCCACTCTCATTTCATCTCTCTGTGTTTCTATTTACATTTCAGAGAGAGAAGAAGAAGAAGAGCAATGGCAGCAACAACAGAGAGCGAGAAGAAGAAGCAAGAAGAAGAAGAGGAACAAGAACAAGTGGTTAACCCATGGGAAGTTTCCGCCAAAGGCAAAATCGATTACGACAAACTCATCGACCGTTTCGGTTGCCAGAAGCTCGACGAAGCCCTAATTTCGCGTCTCGAGCGCATCACCTCTCGCACTCCCCACGTCTTTCTACGACGCGGCGTTTTCTTCGCCCACCGGTACCTCCATCCATTTCCTCCCTTCACTCCTTCCCTTATTTACTTAAACGGCAATTTGATGATGTCGTTTCTTTGTGTCGCAGCGATTTCGCGGAGATTCTGGACGCGTATGAGAGGGGAGATAGGTTCTACTTGTACACCGGACGCGGACCTTCATCCGAAGCCTTGCATTTGGGACACTTGATTCCCTTCATGTTCACCAAGTGAGTGAGTTATTCGCGTTTTTCGATTTTAATTTGAAGAATTTTGAAATGGAATCTGACTTTTAATTTGTGAATCTAGTGTGTTGTTTTTGTAAACTATGAGTGGATTTTGAAGAGCGAGTTCGCATTTTGGTAGCTGAATTGATTAACAGTAGCTAGTGACGTGTTTCTAGAGCTGAATTGTGTAGGTTTACTCTGTTTCAATTTTTTTAAAATAGAAATTTGAAGAGAAATTGTGAATCTAATGTGTTATTTTTGTATGGCTTAAGTATATTTTTCATACCTGTAATATATACCCTTTTCAGTTTATTTCCTAAAAACTATATGGTTTTTATTTTACTACTTCAAACTTCTAAATAGAAATTTGATGGAAATTCATAATTCTGGTATGTTATTTATCAAGTTACAAGTTTATTATTTAAAGAGTGTGTCATCTCAACTGTGTGGGCAATAGCTATTAGAATTTCTGTCAGAGTAGTTTGCTTTTCATACTGATGTATTAATTTTCATAAATGATAGGTTAAGAGAGTTATACAGTGATAATTGATTGAAATTAGATGCTTTTGTTTTGGATCAAGCTTGAAAATGAAGGTGAGTTCTAAATTGTTGTGATTGCTGGGGATGTTTGTTGATGTGGTGGAAATGGTGTGTAGGTATTTGCAAGATGTGTTTAAGGTTCCTTTGGTTATACAGCTCACTGATGATGAGAAGTTCTTCTGGAAAAATCTTACTATAGACGAGTGCCGAAGACTTGCAAGGGAGAATGCGAAGGACATCATTGCTTGTGGTTTTGACATTTCAAAGACGTTCATCTTCTCTGATTTCAATTATGTTGGCGGGTGAGTTATGAATGCAGGTTTGCCCTGATAATACATTTTCGATTATGCTTTCCTATTGTATGTGGAGATTTTGTTAAATCATAGGTTAGTTAAAGTTTTAGGAATTCTATAGAGAATGTGTATTAATACAATACTATAAATTGAACATTCATAAAATTAGCTTAATCTCAGATGCTTTTCTCTATTCAGTAAAGAGTTCTCTGATTCATCCAGAATGTTGTACTGACTTCCTTTCCAATATGATGCTCTTTCCCATAAAAATTTCAAGTTCCACAACCTTAAATGTTTTTCTGGGTCTCATTCTCATATTTAAAAATCCAGAGTGGCTGTTAAAATTAATTTGGGGTTTCTATTACACATAATAATATGAAAAGAACATGTTGAGTAAAATTTTCTGTTCAATTGTTGCTGTTCACTTCTGAAATAAAATGTCACTTGAGAAATTTCGCAATCTCTTGTACTGTTTTACTCCTCTTTTTTTTTTAATTTATAAAAAAACAAATCATCTGTCTTCTGAGGATAATTTTCCTTTCCAGTTCCTTCTACAAGAACATGTGTGAGGTTGGGAAGCGTGTGACTTATAACCAGGCCGTTGGCATATTTGGTTTTGCTGGGGAAGATCATATTGGAAAAGTTAGTTTTCCACCTGTGCAGGTATGGTCCATTTCTTCCCTGCATATAGTGGTTCCTGCCTTTACTTTTTGGTTATTTTAGTTAGTTGGTTTCCTTAGTCACTATCTCTTCTTTGCCAATGCATAATGTTTCATGCAATAGCAGCACTATTGCACTGTCACCATTTGCATGTTTTGTTCAAAGTAGTTTGTAAAGTTTGTCCTTTACAAGTTATTTGATGATGGAAATTAAATTAATTTTTAAAATATTGTCAATGGATCCAATTGTACAGAATGTGTGTTTATGTATGTGTGTGTTTAATGCATTGTATAAGTTGCTTTTTTCTAGTCCTGTTAATTTAACTATAATACATATTTTGAAATTTTTACATGGTATTGATTGCATGTGCTTCACTTGTTTATGCAGGCAGTTCCATCATTTCCTAGTTCATTTCCTCACCTATTTTCTGGAAAAGAGAATCTTCGTTGTTTAATTCCTTGTGCAATTGACCAGGTCCGTTGGTCCTCAATGCTTTTATGGGCTAGTTGATATTGTTTGAAGATTAACTTCAATGGCAACGGCCAGATCTGATTATTGTGTATATCTGTAAATTTCTTCCTTTGCTTTTGGGATATCATTTATGTCCAAACTCTCTTCATACGTAGATATGTAAAGAAAGAGAAATGCCATAAAAAGGATTTGTTCCAACTAAAAGCATTTGGCATTTCTCAAATGCATGTGAACATCATGTTCTATTTTTTTCTATTCGAGCATTCATTCTTATTCTTGGTATTGCATGTGATATAGGATCCATGTGCATTAAAAAAAAGTAATAGTTTTTCTTTATGATATATTCAGGATCCATATTTTAGAATGACACGTGATGTTGCTCCTAAAATGGGTTTCCACAAGCCAGCCTTGATTGAATCATTATTCTTCCCAGCATTACAGGTATTTTTATGTTGCAAAACCATGCTACTTTATCAAATTGATTAAAGAGAGCAACTAATATTTTACATTCTGCTAATCTAATTAAACTTTTAATTCCCTTTAGTTTAATTTATTTTCTTATATTATGAACCATCTTTCACCAAAGCTTAAGCTATTGGATGCTGCACATAAATGGTTTTATATTATATCTTTGACATGCCCCCACTCGTTCAAGAAAATAACTGCTTTAGAAATAAGTTCTGTATTAAAAACTCATGTATTACAGTTATGTGTATACAGTAACTACTGGTAGTTAGTTACGCATTAGGATCAGTAGGATGGCAGTTATGTATTAGGAGTATATATCTGATTTTAGGTTGTGTAATTATGCAGTGTGAAGTTATTTGTAGCATAGTTTTAAATAGCGGGTAGCGGCTGACCCTAAAAACACTATAGTGGTATAGCGGGTAGCGGTAAAGCCGCTACTTTGAAGTCCATAAAAATACTTATAATAAATTATACCACATATATAAATGTCATAAGATAAGAAATCACCCAAAATAGGAGGAAATGAGGAATGAAAAATATAATACTACACATTCAAAACAAGGATTCAAGGAACAAAAAGTAAGCAACATACTAATTCATTGAAAGTAACTAAATTAATAACATTCTAGGAACACAAAGGACCCAAGTAGAGTCAAATACAAATTTTCAGTGGCTCTTTGAAAGAAGATGGAGGGAGGGAAAGAAGGAGGAGGAGGCAGGTGCTGAAGCTCGTGAAAAGAGGGAGGAAAAGCACGGGAATGACAGTGGAAGGGAGAAAGAGAAACTCATGAAAATGACGAGGGAGGGAAGGTGAAAAAAAAGTCCCGCCTTAGGGTCAAAGTCTAGACTACCCCTCACTTATTTTGGACTTTTACCCTTTTACCCCTAAATTACCTTTAATTTTCAAAAAACTGCCCCCGATAGCTAAAGCTCTCTACAACTCGTCTTCTCTTCCATGGAGCGGCGCGATGGTGCCGCAAGAGCTGCCAACCGCACCGCCGCCACCGGCCGCTAACGGAAACCGTTGCATTGCGGCACGGAAGTAGCGGCTGGGTGCTGCAACCCGCGACTGATGCGCAATAGCGCGCTAAAGCGCCACTCTTTTAATCATAGATTTGTAGTTTGTGGACAAATAATACACTCTGTAGCAAGGTTGTTAAAATCGAGATTTTACCTAGGATCAGGAGGGGGGATGGAAGATCGTAACTCAAGGATCGTAACTCGGATTGTAAGATCCTACGTCAATACCTAAAATTCCTATATATAATATATATGCATAAAAAACTCAATAAATAAAGACTGTAATATGAAACTGCAGAAAGAAAAAAAGTGGGTATAGAAAGACTGTAAATAGCAACTACTTAAATTAAAACTCAAAAGCCCATTTTGAAAATGTAATATGAAACTGCAGAAAGAAAAAAAAGTGGGTACAGAAAGCAAATTAGGCCCAAATTAGAGAAACCTAGCTTCTTTTCTTCTCCTCTTCGCACTGCTGGTCTGCTGCGCCGTTTTCTTCTTCGTCAAGATGATTTCCTCAAGATCGCGTTCCTCTTCCTCTTCATGGCCGTCATGTTCTTCTTTGTCGGCAAGCACTTCTCCAACAGCTCCTCCCTGCAGCTAATCTTCTTCTCTGCCAATGTCTGATGGTTGCTGCAGCTTGCAAGGGAGAAGGTCGCACTCGCACAGCAGCTGGGTCGCACTTGCACAGCTTGCAAGGGGAGGTCGCACTCGCGCAGCAGGGGAGGTCGTCGGCGAACAGCAGCTGGGTTGCACAGAGGGGCAACGTCACGGCGCAGTAGGGGAGTTCGAGCAGAGGGGCAAGGTCGCAGGCTCGCGGCGGCGCAGCGGCAAGGCAAGGTCGCGTAGCCTTTTTGAAACGAAGGTAAAATTTTAGGGTTTTAAATTTGATCGTCGAGCTTGGATCGTTCGGGATCGCAGATTTCATGATCCCACGATCATACTTGCGATTCCACTCCGATCTTGCATCCGGACGATCCCACCCCCGATCTAGATCACTTGACGCAGGTAGGACCGTAAAATCGTGCGATTTCACTGCTCTGTAGGAGACTTTTGTCTCTGGAACAGAAAGTGTATTGCTGTAATGTTGTGATTCCAGTGTTCTATATTATATTTTATCATGTTATCAATTGGTTTTCTATCACCTTGGGAGATTGGCTTGAAGCATTCGTAATGCACAGACCTACCTACTGACTACTGTGTTAAAATGTAACTTTTTATTAGAAGAATGAGGGCAACACTCTGCCACTTGATCATAGAGGCTCATATCATGATAGAAATTAAAATGAAAAACTATTCTGAGAGAATTTTATTACTGAAAAATGAATGTGATGAATTAACTGATTAGCAATACAGATCAGATATACATTTGTAGACTGATAATTAAGGACAGAAATAACTGTGCAACTATGTAACTTCTTAACTACAGAACTACCTAAAGGCAGCTGTAGTAACAGCCTAGCTGACTCAGGACAAGTTTGATACAACAGAATAAAGTAACTACCATACGAGTAATACTGTCTTTAACAGTGCTGTTTGCAGTAAATGATTAGTTAATTTGTTGAGATCATAGCTGAAAAGTACATAAAAAGGGTCACGATGATCTCTAGTCAACGGACATTCATGTATCTTGGTTTTGGAAACTGAAGTTACATATAGGCTTTGAAATTTTCTCTGAAAAAGGCATAAATTCTTATGTAGCTGTTATCTCGCATCTTTAAAATATAAATTTTTGCAGGGGGAAACAGGAAAAATGTCTGCTAGTGATCCCAATTCTGCAATATATGTGACCGATTCTGCAAAAGATATAAAGAACAAGGTTTGTTAAAGAAATTACTCTCTTCAAAGATTTTTGTATTATTATGTTGCTTACATTTAATTTTTGTAGACTTTGTTCATTGTGACAAAAATTAGCGGTAGAATCTTCTTTTTGTTGAGGAATCTTGGGTGACATGGTAAATCTACTGGTTGACACTAGTTTCCACGAAATGTGTATAAGCAAGATATTGAAAGGCTTTTTTTTCTCATTTTCTTGAAATTATTTATTCCAACTTATTACTATATACTAGATCTCCTTAAGTAAATATTGCTTTTACGTTACTGGATAATTTAGGATTTGTTTGGTTTGAGAATATTATTTTCTGTTTTTGTTTTTTTGCTTGCACAAATAATTATGAAGTGCCATCTTGTTTTCACTTTTTTAATTTGATTTTCAAAGATTTGTATGGGAAACAATGGAAATGTAGAAATATTTGTAAACAGGAAACAATAAAAACAAGATTTCTTTTTGTAATTGTTTGTTAAAATAAGAAATGAAAACAGAACATTTTCTAAAACCAGGTTGGTAATATTTTGCACCTGTCACAAAGATGCATTTCTCTGTTTCTTTGAGCAACATCTGTCTTGTTTTTTCCTACTTCCACTTGGTTATTTTCACCAACTGTACGTGCGGCTCTCTGCAGGTAAACAAACATGCATTTTCTGGTGGGCAAGATTCTGTAGAGAAACATAGGCAATTAGGGGCAAATCTTGAGGTAATGAACTTCTTATTACTTTATTTTGATGGATAATACAGTTTACATGTAGCAGATGTGTGAACATGTAACATTCACTCAATGTTTTCCTCTCCTAAAACCTGAATTGATAGAATGAAGAAGGATTAAGCAGGCATTTATATACCCAATCAAATAAAAATGAAAGATTAATTTTAAGTCCTTCCATTTTTCCATTTTTGTCCAATAAATTGCTTTGTTTTTCTTTGGTGCTCTTTAGTCTTTACCTCCAGTTATAGCCCAAGAATCTTGACATTTTGTAACATGATTCAGGTAGATATACCAGTCAAATACCTTACTTTTTTCCTAGAAGATGATGATGAACTTGAACACATAAAGAAGGTCTGATTTCTATCTATTCCCCCAAATTATTGTTTTAATACAAATAGCATAATAAGGCTTGTGTTGATTTCTTTTTCTCTGTCATACTCTCATAGGAATATGGAGAAGGGCGCATGCTAACTGGTGAGGTAAAGCAGCGGCTAATTCAAGTTTTGACTGAACTAGTGGAGAGGCATCGCAGAGCTCGGGCTTCTGTAACTGAAGAGGTATGCATTCAACACTAATAAATGTTTGACATAGATGACTGCTGTAAGAATGAAATAATAATACGGGGAAAGTAAGTTGACATTTCTATTGTTAATTGCATCATCTAAAGTATTGCTAAAAGCAATGACTAACCTGGGTGAGAGGAAAGTCTATTGAGTGGAATTAAGAAAGCCCATATTGTTGAAAATTGATAGAACAGCTGACACTGGTTTACTTTGACATGGGTTTTGTTGAATAAACATCTGCCTCCACCAATTACCAATTGTGCAGATTGACCATATGTCATCAAGTTTTGAAAAAAAACTAAAAATAAATAAATTATGTACCCCATTGCCTGGAAGCTCCATGCTATACGCAGATAAGGGGGAGGGATATTGTACGCAGCCTTACCCTTGCATATGCAAAGAGGTTGTTTCCGAATTCGAACCCATAACCAACAAGTCACCAAGACACAACTTTACCGTTGTGTCAGGGTTCGCCTAGTCATCAAGTTTTGAAAACTAATACATATTACTTATATATATATATATATATATATATATATATATATATATATATATATATATATAGACACACACACACACAAGTATTTTACTTTGATTGTCTGAACTAGCAAAAGGACCAAACTCTGTTGTTTGTCTCTTTTATAATGGAAATGAGAGGGAGAAAAAAAAAAAATCTCACTACTTTTTTCTGTGCTCCTATTTTTCATTAAATCGAAGGGGAAAAGTTAGTGGAATGTGACAATCAAGGCTTTCTCAAAATAAACATTCTTTTGGTGGGTAGAAGAGAGTTTTCAACCTTGTTTTATGGGAACAAGATGAGAATGCAGTTATATATGTTTGTTGTCTCTATTATATGGTGCAAAACTTACATGTTCTCTTTCTCCATAATTCTTTCAGATGGTGGATGCATTTATGGCTATCAGACCACTTCCCCACATGTTTGACTGAAATTATCCTACCTTCGTCTGCCCAAATATTGCTCGGAGATCACTGGATAATTGGATTTATTTTGTTTCTCAACATGAAAATGGTTTTTCTATACAACGTTATTGTTATATAGACTTGCTATTATTAAAAAGGGTACCTTCTTTTTGCCACCACCTGATAATTCAAATGCCAAGAAACTTAGTTCGTCTGAAGTAAGACCATAGTTGAGTTTTTTGAAAGGAAAAAAAATAGCATCGGAAGTAACTTTGCCATCTTAGTGAGTTTGCATTTTAATTAGGCTCGAGTTGCTTAGCGTATGAATGAATTTCTATAAAATGCTATAATGGATTATGCTATTGTCAATTTGAATTTGAAATCAGAGCACTGCAATTTTGTGACTGGGAATGTATTCGGAACTTCTTATAATCTCACTAGTAAACAATAAGTTTATTTAGCTCCTCACATACTTGCAACCACATTGCCATAGTAATTGTTCATATAAATTTTACAATGCAGTGTCATGGTATACTTTTTTGATTGGTAGCAATTTTGCGACTTCAGGTTTTGTGATTAAATACAGATAAGCTATTCTGCCAGTAACGATTTTGAAAAACAAGTGAAGATGTTGCTCATCAACTAAATTTTGTTGAGTATTAATTTAACATTTTAAGCCTTGTATGTTAAGCCCAAATTTGCAACTTAAGGAAATTATTATTTTATATATTAAATGGTAATAATTAAACTAAAACAGTATTAAATTTAATCAACATTCTAAAAAAAATATCTATGCCTCTAAATATTAAATAAAATCATAGCATGTAAAGGTTGAGTTCTAGTTGGTTTTTGTGACAGCTAAACTTCCTGAGTTGTGAATAAATTAAAGCTACATTACATAGATTAAAAGTCATTTTGATAGCTTTTGAAAGCTTATCTAAAAAAACACTATATTTTCAATAATAAAAATATCTCAAAAGCACTTACCTGGTATCCAAACAGGTCCATACATATCTACAAAATTCAGATAATAATTCTTGTATAAGCACAATCATCCAGTGTGACCAACTCGTGAAGTTGCACCAGATATAATATTAATCAGGTACTCCAGTCTTGTTTTGTGTTGCCACAGGATTACTAGTAGTGATGAACAGTGAAGGGTGGGCACTCTTGCTGTGCTGCCACAGGGTTAATAGTATTGATGAACAAGATCTAATCATCACAACTAGTCCAGGAACAACGAAATGCAACGAGATTGTTTAAGTTCTTGAATACCAAAATAGAAACTATTATTGCTCTTTGGAATCCTACAGAGGAAGATGTGAATGATGTAATAGAGAAGGTTTTGGCTCTTGATAGAGCTTACCCACCTCCCCTCTTGGGAGGAGCCATGCTTCAGAAGGGTACTTTGATATTTTTACAGCAAATTTTAAGGGTGGGCACTTGTCCCCCTTGTAACTCTGCCTCTAAAATCATACTTATGCATCTTATATGAAAACTTAATGCCAGGGATACAAAATACCCATTCCCCATGGGATGACAACCCTAACCCATACATTTTAAATTGTCCTTAGTGGTCTGGGTCCATGGTTGTGTAACTAGACAAGAATCTCTAGGGGAAGTTACAATAATCAATATTTTTTGCCAAACATAATGGGAAACTAAGAAACATGTAGTTACACTTGTATCAAGTGTGCTATGACCAAGGTCAAGTGACAACATAATTAAGCAATAATCGATAACAGTGTTTTTATATTCATTATTTTCATTATGTTTTTTCCCTGACACTCGCCATTCTCACTCTTACACCAACTTTTAAAGAAAATGTATGTACATTGCAGACGAACCAATGGTGAAACAAGTTGATCATCAAAAGAACAAAAAGAAAAGGAGTAACACAATTTAGAAGGCTAAATTTCAAGCACTAAGAAAAACTGAGCCTAACTCACTTTTGCTATGAGTGTTACTTCCTACACTATATAAATTTCTCCATACACTATATAAAGTTTAAAATGGAAAAAAATACCCCTCTCAGTAGCTTTTAACTCCATGGTGTTCAGACTTAGTAGTATATGGATTAGGTAATTCGTATGGTTTATACGGATCAGCTGATCCATATGGTTCATATGGATTAGCTGATTCATATGGCTCATATGGATCAGTTGATCCGTATAAACCATATGGATTACCTAATCCATATAATTCATATGGATCAGCTGATTCATATGGTTCATACGAATCAGGTGATCCATATAGTCCATACGGATTAGGTAATCCATATGGTTTATATGGATTTGTTGATCTATATGGTTCATATGGCAGGTGTATTTTTAAATAAATTTTTGAAATAAAATTTAAAAAAGGTTTATAATGGTTTAAAATGAATTTAAAAAAAAATTGTGTATCCCTTCTAAAATTCGGGGAAGATTTAGTATGGATAAATTAGATACTTAGGTATGTTATGATTTATTTTGTTTATTTTGAATGTTACATTTTTGAAAATTGGATGTTTTTATATTGAAGCATTTAATTATTTCATATTTAGTTTATTAAATTTTTAGTAATAATGTTATTTAAACAGGTACAACTACAAGACCAATGTCATATCCCATTAACAACATTCGGTTGGTCAACACACTGTTCCAATGAAGCGAAACAATGGCCAACTCCTTATATTGATTGAATGAGGATGTGTAGTGATTCTATAACCATACGCACTTACCATGACAATTTAGGAGATGATTAATAAATTGTGTGCTGTTTTTTTTTTTTTTTTTGTTAATCCAACAAATGATGAACTATACTACTTCAATTAAAACATCCAATTTTAAAAAATATAACATTCAAAATAATCAAAATAAATCATAACATACCTAAGTATCCAATTTATCCATACTAAATCTTCCCCGAATTTTAGAAGGGATACACAATTTTTTTAAAATTCATTTTAAACCATTATAAACCTTTTTAAATTTTATTTCAAAAATTTATTTAAAAATACATCTGCCATATGAATCATACGGATCAGCAAATTCATATGAACCATATGGATTATCTGATCTGTATGGACTATATGGATCACCTGATTCGTATGAACCATATGGATCAGAATCCGTATGGTTTATACGGATTATCTAATCCATATATCACTAAGTTTGAACACCATAGAGTTAAAAGCTACTGAAAGGGGTATTTTTTTCATTTTAAACTTTATATAATGTATGGAGAAATTTATATAGTGTAAGAAGTAACACTCTTGTATTTTTGGTTTAAACAAGTATTTTGTTATATATAAGGTATAGTCTAAAAATCAAGTGACCCGGCTTTAGTTAACCAGAATAACCACCAGATGTGCCATAAGGGCTTGATTTAGACATTCTAAAATCAAAAACGTCCGTCTTTGTAATTTTATTGAGAATGTTGTGATGTCCAGAATCACTGGAACCTGCATGTTGAAAATCCAATGTCAGAATGAAAGAAAAAGGTAGCTTCTAGAAATGCATTGTTACTCCATAAAGTTTCCAATTTGCTTAACATTACAAAAAGGCAGGGGAAAGATCTATCACACGTACAATATGGAAACCAGTTATCAAACAAATTAATAAAGGGCAATAATGCAAGTAATGCTAAAAGCTATTGCTTAAGATATTATGTGTGGACATAAATGCAGGTGCTATGACTGTATGAGTGACACAAAAAGGAAGATAGGTAGAGTATACAAGCATACCTTGTATATATTGATAATGTGTTCATGTATCTAATGCAAGGGTCCAGAATCAGCAGCAAATGTAGTTCAAAATGACCAATAGTGCAATACTAAGAATCCCTTTTACTCCAGCAGTCAAAAGAATAACATTGGAGGAGTTTCTAGTATAGTGATAAAAAATTATTTTTCAAAGCCAAATGTGACAATTGCAAAATTTGCAAATGGTGATTGCTTCCCAAATGCATAAACCCTATATTGTATTTATGATCACAAAGTGCCAATTAAAAAAAAAAATATTACCAGACAGCTACCTATGTAAGACCATCAATCATAACAATGAAGTACCAAACAGAGCAAAACATAAGTAACACAAAAATAGAGCAGAATGCTTTAAATCCTAAATTGCACCCAAGAACAACAGTTAAAGCCCCTTCCCACTGGGCGGAGACGGCTACATGGGTCAAATAACACCAACGTATTCTATTAAAAATCAAATCTTAAATTGCACATGCTAAAAAAATATTTATAACAGATTTAGTTAAATTGTTTAGAAAGAGCATTACATACCTATGATCAAATCCAAATAACAAACCTTGTCCTATTTAATCTCATTCTATTTTATTCTACTCAAAAACTTGACTCAACCATGTGTGGCAATATGAATAAACAGTTAAATATTGTTCTCCTAAAATGGGTATCTATTAGATGGATGCCTAGGAATCATCTTATATATCTAAGAATACATTTCCAAAATAGTGTTATAGATCACCGCACCTTGAGAATTTAGCTAGAAATTCAGCACAACGATCTTGAAGAGCGGTAAGGTTAGGAGAATCTTTGATGCTAACACAATCTAAATTATTGCCACTAAAAAAATGCCGATCTAGGGGCTTTCTCAAGTCAAAATCATTACAGTAATCATGCTGACCAGCTGCAATGTAATATACTACATGATTTGGCATATTCACTAATATGCAAATGTTCCATTTCCATAGGACATCATAAAAATTGATCACAAATGCTTGTCCTATATTCTTTCCATTGTTCAGTTTAGAATTAGTTTCCCTAAGTCCTCATTATGTCTTAGGATTTTTTTATCATATTTTATTATCTCCTCATGACTTTTTTTAATTAGTTAGGATTATAATTAGTATAAATAACGGTTAGTAATCTAGGTTTCTAGGTTTTATGAAAATATATCACTACACTCTAATAAATTTCATTACATAATATAATATTATATAAAGTCTCTCTTCTCTCCTATACCTAGAACCACATAATTTCAATTCAACACATAATTAAAATAACTACAATGCAAATTGACGTATAATAAATGGTTCATAGTGATACTTAGATAGGCACGTATTGCTTACTTGTCACAAGAAGGAAAAAAACTAGCACCACAAATGAAGTAACAATAACACAATGATAATTGAAGAACAAACAATGGAAAGAAGAGTATAGACAAACTTACCATTATTAGTGTTCAGATTTAGCTGAGGCTCACCAAAGTACTTTTTGTATTGCCAAGCGATTCTTAGATCCTTTTCCTGTAATTATAAGCGCAATAAATAAATCATATTACCACACACAAAAAAAGAAGTAATTATGCATATCACAAAGTGCAAACTGCAAAGGTTGAAGAAAAGTACCTGGCCAAGATCTGAAGATTTATCCCCTTTGGATGACGCCAGACTAGGCAAAGTACCAAGTCTTCATTTTACTATAAGGTTATGTTACATTGGTAATAATTTTTTTGGTCAAGAACTACAATGTAGGTGGACAATTCCATGCTGTCTATTGCATGTTTTGAAAACTCAAGTCTACAACACTCTTCTGTTTGTATAGTTTTTCTTACCAATAATCACAACAAGAACAAGATCCTTCTTTAAAGTGATGAAAACGATTGCGGTCCCTCACTATGATCTCCCTCCCATAAATCTTGGACAGTAACTTGGTTGCATTGTGACAATCATCACAAACTCTAAGATTCTTCACGATTCTAATTGGAACACCAGGAGCTGTGCTAATCAGTCCATATGCCATTGCCAGTTTTTCACTATGATAGTTGAGTGCACTTTCTTTCTTTTCCTTGTCTATGTTATGCAGAACACAAGATACATCTGGGGTGTATCCAGCATCTTCTAGTTTTTCTCTCATCTCATCAATCATTTCATAAACTTTTTTAGCATCTGGGTGTTCCCTATCTCCCATTATGAATTCATGAAGTGATCCATTCACTTCAATGGAGCTAACACCCGGTTCTTTAACGATCCCCTCATCTTTCATAGCTCTCCTTATATTTGCAACATCACCCCATCTATTTGCTGATGCATATATGTTAGACATTAGAACATTGTACCCACTTTTATGGGGTTCCAATGATAGAAACTGTCTTGCTGCCCATTCCCCAAGTTTGATATTTTTGTGAAGCTTGCATGCAGCAAGAAGGGATCCAAATACAGCCATGTTTGGCCTCACTGGCATGCTTTTAATTAGTTCATGTGCTTCATCAAGCAATCCTGCTCTACCAAGAAGATCCACCATACAACCATAGTGCTCAACTTTTGGGACAAACCCAAATTCATGAACCATTTTGTGAAACAGCCTCTTTCCTTCTTGCAACAATCCTGAGTGACTACAAGCATGAAGAGCTCCAATGAATGTGATGTCATTAGGGGTAACACCTAGTGCTTTCATTTCTTCAAAGAGTTCTAATGCTGCCTCACCACGACCATGCATTGCAAAACCAGATATCATGGCATTCCACATTGAAATGTCTCGGTCCGTGGCCTCAGCAAACAATCTATGAGCTGTATCTATGTCTCCGCAGTTGGCATACATGTCCACGAAAGATGTTTTAAGAATCATATCTTCTTTAATTCCTTGCTTGTCTATGTAAGAATGGATCCACTTACCCATTTCAAGTGATCCAGCTTTTGCACATATCATAAGGAGGCTAACCATGGTTCTCTCATTTGGCCTTATTCCACAACCAGTCATGTTAACAAAGATATCAAAAGCCTCATCTATGCAATTGTTTTGTGCATAAGATGAAATCATGGCACTCCACATCATTAAATCTTTGCTCTTGAAGCTATCAAAAACAGATCTTGCACTTTTAACATCACCACATTTGCCATACATATCAATAAAAGCAGTGGCCAGAACCAAAGACGAGGTAAACCCATTTCTTAATGTGAAAGCATGTAACAACTTGCCTAATTCTAGAGCGCCTGCTGTGCCACATTCTTTGACCAAACTAAGCATCGTAATTTCATTTGGAAACATACCTTCTCCTAGCATTTTGACAAACAATCTCACACCTTCATTCAAATAATTGGAATGAATATAGGCTGCAATCATAGCAGTCCAAGAAATGATACTAGCCTTAGACAAGCCATCAAAAACCCTTCTTGCATAAGCTAAATTTTCACATTTAACATACATATCAATCAAAGCAGTACATAGAGGAACTCCTAATTTTCCAGACTTCCCATTTCTCATTACATAAGCATGCATGGCTTTCCCCAATTTCAAATCAGCAAGTTCTGCCAAGACATGTGTGATGCTTATCATTGCAATTTCACTTGGCTTCACTCTCATAACATGCATATCTCTCAAAAGGTTCAATGCTTCATCAAGCAACCCACTCCTATCATAGCTCCTAATCATAGTGCTCCAAGAAACAGCATCCTTGTTCTCAATCTTATCAAATAATAAGCGTGCCGACACCAAGCTTCCAACCTCACTGTACATCATGATTAAAGCATTACATACAAAAACATCCCCATGAAATCCATTTTTCACCACAAAACCATGCACCTCTTGTCCTAGTAGAAATGAAGGTATAAGACAACATGCTTTAAGAACAGATGGTATGATAAAATTGTCCACTTCAGTGCCTGTCTCACGCATATAGGCGTAGATTTTTGCCGCATCTGCAGGGCAGCTGTTCTTGATGTAAGATGTTATTAGGAAGCTATGAATTGCTGCATTGCTAGAATAGGATTCAAGTGCTGTAAGAGGGACTTGATAACTGCAATTGGAACTGGGTTTGGAACTGGTTTTGATGAAGTGGCCATGGAGTTGTTGTGTTTCATTGAGGTTGATGTGAAGTTCTTGTTGGATGTGAGGCACATTTGGTTTTGGTTGGAATTGAGTGAATTTCAAAGTGGGGGAGTGGAACTGATTAGTGTTTTGAAAACTATGAATTGAGATTGGAAGGGGTGAAGGAGGAGCACTAGAGAGATGGGAATAGCATGTAACCATCTTAGTTTAACCCTTCAGTTTTTGCATGCCCCTTTTCATTTCTTACACTGAATACTCAAACTTAAGCTTAAGAAAGGTCTCTCTCACCCCACACACCAATCTCCTGAAACACACTAAACTTCAGCTGCAGGTTCTTCATCCTATTGTGCATAAGATGAGTGACCAAGTTGGTTCAACAATGGATTAATGGCTGGGACAAAGAGTGAATCATTTGTGTATTGTTTAGTGGTAAACGTCAGAGAGGTTCATTTCTGTGGTTGATATGTTATAGAAAACAGATAAGGAAGGAAGGATAATCCCATTTTATTGGGTTGTTGCTGAGTCTGAGAGAGCCACCCTTTTGTTTTTATTTTCATTGGGGACCAGAAAACCTTGAGTTCCTATCTATGACTGGATGATGAGAATAATGTCTTGTTCTAAAATGTTGCATTTAGCTGCAAATTCTTGTTAGAAAATTTCCTCATCTGTTTTGTTTATATTTATTCTTTTGATTAAGCTGTGCAATCACTATTTTCATTTTGTTTTCTAAAATAATATTTCATGTATATGATTCCTAATAAATATCCAATTTTTATATTTGTTATCTAATAAATTTTTTCTTTGTTTTTGTTTCTCGATGAAACAAAAATTTTATTTTTTGATCTTTGACATTTTTTTTAGTCCCTAATAAATTATCAAATTTTATGTTTGTTTTATGATAAATGAAATTTCATTTATTATTAGTCCCTTTAAAAAAGACTAATAACAAATGTTTTTTTTATCAAGAAACAAACACAAAATTCGTTAATTTATCAAAAATTAAATATAAAAGTGTCAATAATAATAAAAATTATTATTTTATTAAGAACTTAATAAAAAAAATTATAAAAAACAAATATAAAATATGAATATTTATTAAAAATAAAAATCATATTTTATCATTTTTTTTACTATATTAGGTTACTGTCTAAACATGTAGATAAGAATATATACATTGCGTGTGGTGAGAGAATGTGTACAATATTATACTAAATGAGTTTGGATTCATCGAAACCTATATGAGACTTGGCTCACTTACACCATCATGTAATAAGGATTGGCAAATTTCTGTCTCAACCTTGATAATGATTTTCATCAGTTTGTGTATACTAACCAAGGCTAAAAAAAAAAGTGTCTGGGAAGTGGCACGAATAGCGCCAAAATGGCGCTAGAGTTCACCAGAAGGCCAATTCTCTCTGCAATATGGCGCGATTAGCGTCAGAAGTGCACCAGAAAGCCATTTTTCTCTAGAATCTGGCCCGGTTAGCGCCAGAGTGGCGCGATCAGCACGGGAATGCGGACAGAGTCACTATAAAAGGCCAATTTCGCGAAAATTGGGCCAAAAACCTGCTCTTCTTCTTCCTCCTTTGTTTTCCACCATTATTGAATGAGGAAAGCTTCATAAACCTTCATTCCTTGACCAAAACCTTTAGCTTCCAACATGAAACTTGAAGGAAATTATCTTATGAGCTAGATTCCAACCTCCATTTTCCTTGAAAGCCATCAAACGGAGAGATCGTTTTCTCGAGGGAACTTCACAAAATTTGAGTTTGGAGGGGGAAAGGAAGCATTTTAAGGACATTTAAGCTTGGAGAAGTTGTCCTCTAGCCTTCCTTGTCGTTTTAGAGGTAAGAAACACAACTTTTAGCGATTATTTGAGAATTTGTTTTTGAGGTGAATAATGACCCATTTGAGTTAGAGCTGAAATTAGGTTTGAGTCATTTAGAAAAGTATGCTTAGAAGGTTGTTGTGATGAAGGTTTAACCTTGAAATATTAATTTTATGGACTTTGGAATTTAGGTATGAGAAATATTTGTGTTGGAAGAATGTTGGTTAAATTGGTGATTTTATATCATGCATGAGCCTTGATGCTTGTACAATATGTGCTTAGGAGGTTATATAAACGGTGAAAATGTGTTGAAGTAACCGTTTTAGCAATTTTGTGAATCATGGAAATGTGGCAAGTATAGAGTATTAAACTCTTTGAATTGGGTTATACAGAGTCTTAGGGAGACTCTGGTTCCTTGGTTAGGCCGAGATAGATCCTGCTGGGGGTCTGTAGATCACTAATTATTTGACTAGCCCTTATCATTTGGGAATAGAGGAAAAGAGGTTTATATGGAAAAGAATAGTGTTTCTTTTCATTCTAACGGTTGAGAACCATTATTGATTGTCTGTATACCTTTATGTGGGGCATGACACAGAGGTTATTGGTGGCTGTGACCATGAAGTCGGGAGAGCCCGTGTAGCGCTGAGAGCAGGTAAGCTCTTTGTTCTTGTGAGTGTTTCCCATTGACTGTGTTCCACCATATTCCTAGGGAGTGATGGTTATTGTATGTCATGTGTATTGAAATTGTGTGTTACTATTTTTGTTGAGAACATGTATATGATGTACACTGTGATGATATGTTGTATGTTTGATGAGGTTCTCTGGCTAGTAGAATATATTACTTATGGACTTCCTTTGGAAATGTGCCCTTAAGTGGATGATCTTCCCTCGAAAGTGTCATATATGTCTAAGTAAGTCCTGAGAGAATGTGTCCTTCAGTGGATGATCTTTCTCAGACATTGAAATAAAGTCCTGAGGGAATGTGTCTTTAAGTGGATGACCTTCCTCAGGCAATGTGCGCAAAGTCCTGAGAGTATGTGCCCTTAAGTGGATGGTCTTTCTCAGGCAATGATGCGGAAAGTTCTGAGAGAATGTGCCTTCAGTGGATGATCTTTCTCAGGAAATGTTATATGTGTATAGATTTGTTATATCTGTGTTGCATTCCTGATGTTGGTAGCGCCCAACGGAATGACACATGTGTTGTGATACACATGTGATATGGTTTGTGAGAGCCATGATGGTTGGATTGTATGCGATGCCAATTTTAATGTTATATGCCATGGAAGTGAACTAGGGGGAGGAAAGACCTCCAAGAACTCCGAGTTTATTGAGATTTATATCTCACCCCGTGTGTGGGGATTATATTTTGCAGGTGATGCTCAGTGAGCGAATGGTGGATCCCAGGGCAAGAGGCCCGAGTAGTGATATGGTTCTATGTGAACCTTAGGCATATATTTTGAGAGCATATTGGCTCATTTCTTTTGTTATGCCTGTATTTGTACCCCTGAGGGGAGGATGCACAGTTAATGTGTTTTTTGTATATGTTGTATATTTGAGAGATACTGATGTATGTTGAGAGGACAGGGTATATGATACATTATTTTGTACAGCCATTATTTTGATATATTTATATGGCTTATTTTGGTTCTCTGATTGTATGATGCGTGTAATTATCATACATAATGTAAAGATGTTATTGTTGATGACGTTTGATGACGCCATTTTGTTTATCGCTTCCGAATTAATTAGGTTTAATTAATTGCTGCGCTTAACGACCATAAATGAATGATAATGAATCGGATGCATACGGGGCGTTATATTGTGAAAAGGTTAATGTTACATCAATTCAAGAGAGAGCAAAGTGATTAGTTTATTTTCTATATTTTGGACTAAAAATATCAAATGATAAGGAAAAAGAAGTAATGCATCCAAACACACTTAGGATGGAACATTGCTACTGCATTCAATAAAAAGGAAACAAAGAAGAAATCATAGCAGACAAGTAAATGTAAAACACGGTTTTTTTTTTGCCCCCCTTAATAACTGTCATATAGTACGAAAAAATTGTCTTGCACATTTTGCTGGAAAATTTAAAGAATAAAAGATTTTCATTAAAATAATAATGAAATATTTATTCTTGGAACTCATCAAAATAACGAAAGTATATAGTAGAACAATTCAAACATATTTTTATATTTTAAAATGATCGAGTACTTAGCTATGTTAGCTAGTATTTCATATAATAACTTTTATCCTAACATTTCATAACTCAGACACGTATCTCCCGATCAAATGTTGATAATTTTTTTATGTTTCTTGATAAAATTTTGTCATTATATACTTACTATTGCAGACTTTATTTTCTCTTTTCATTATTTTTCTTGTTTTCTCGACTAATGTAAAAAATACATTATAAAAAACTATTTTTTATAAGAAAAAAAAGGCCATCTATCTTATAATAATTGTTTTACAACAACTAAAAGTGATAAAATGAGTTGAAGGCCAATCACTGGTGTAACGCCCCCTTCATTCTGAGGGTCATTACCAGACATAATCACACACACAATCAGATAATCAATCAGAGTTATAAGCAGTTCGGAAGCCCATATATAAGAGTGACATCAACAAATGTCATGCTCAGATACACTGTACATATCATATGGTGAATATACATATATCTCTGTTTAGATACAAAACTGTACAATAACCCCTCAGGGTATAACAAAATCAAAAAACCAAAGGCCAAGTACAAAACATCAGAGCCACATGCTCTTATCATCTAGCCTAAGGTATACACACAGCAGCTATCCCTGCATAGGCCTCTTGCCTTGGGATCTACCTGCTCCTCCTGGTGAATCACCTGCATCATAAGTCCCACAACGGGTGAGATATAAAATCTCAGTAAACTCAGGGTCCTTGAAGGTATTTCCTTCCCCTGGTTCACTGACAACACAGATATGTCTCAACCACAATCATAAACATTATCAGTGAAACACTAACTCAATCATCAGCCAAAAGCAAGGCATACTCATGGCATAAAGCCATTCATCACATCAATAACTGTCATGCAGAGGCTACATCTCAGTATATAGGATCATCTCCTCTCAGGGAGGCTACTTCTATATACTCGGCACATCTCTTGCATGTATTCCTAGCGGAGGCTTCCTCTGGATATATAGGTACATCTCATCTATATATCTGGTACATCTCCTTTTGGTGAGGCTACCTCTATGTACATAGGCACATCTCTTCTCACGAGGCTCCTCTATGTATCACAAGGCCATCTCATCCTCTAATTCAATACAATTGCCTGGGAAAGGCTACCTCTGTGTACATAGGCACATCTCCACGTAGGAGGCTCCTCTGTGTAGCACAGGCTCATCTCTCACCAGGTCTTTCTCAATCTCAATCATCTATCCTACTACAATAGGATACTATTCAAGCACAGCATGCATATACAGGTTTCACATTCAACCAAACATGCCACAAATCATGCACATCAATCTCCCTATCACAGGGATCAGATCATCAGCCAACATCCAGTCACATACATACATACAAGTATAATAGAATCATCACCTCATTCGGTGTATGATGGAACACAGAAAAGGATGCACAACAAGCACCAAGAGCTTACCTGCTCTGGACAGTTCACCGGCTCTCCCGGCTTCGTGGTCAACACCACCAGAGCTATCACGCTCACGTCCTACACAAGAATAAGCATACAATGCATCAAACACGGTTCTAAGCCGTTCAAACGAAAGGAAACTCTCATCCTCTCTATAAACATAACCTAATCACTTTACAAGTGATCATCTGACCCTTAACAGGATCCCTCTCAGCCTGTACAAGGCTACAGAATCTCTGCAAAGACTCTGATCAGGCTAATACAAAGCATTTCCTGCTTAAGCCTTCTCAATATCTCATTCCGCAGTATCAGCAGTTTAACCTCATAAACCTCATCTATACATGCTCATGAGCAACTTTGTCAACTGCTCTAAGGTCCAGACTAGTCATATAGTCAACCTTTTATCTCTGCCAATACTGACTCAGAGCCAAAATCAAACTTCATCAGTAATGATGATTCAAGGCTCTAAACTCCTCAGAATACCTCTCTGAGTACAAAACTATACAGAGCTCTAGCCAAATAACGGCTCTAACACCTCCAAACACACCCCTCAAGATTACCCCAAAACCTCAAAATTCAATATACAGAACCAACGGTTAGAGCTCGAGTTTCTTACCTCTGTGATGTTCGGAAACACCAGGGAACTACTTTCCCTCAGATGGCTAGCTCAATCAAGGCTTCCCTTCGCCTTTAAACTCCGAGCTCTCAAGTTTCTCTCAGAGAAATCAAATCTCACTGTTATCGGCTATTCTCAAGAATCAATCGGGGGTTTACTCTTATCTCGGGGCTCTGATCACTTTCTCAGTTGGGTCAGAGGTGTTTAGATGAACAATGAAGGAACTAAAAAGCTCTGTAGCTCATCAATGGAGGTTTCTCTCTTTTTCTCTCCTCCATTTTCGTCCAAATGCCCTTTGTATATAGGCCTGCCCGAACTCCCGCGCTGACCGCGCCGCTCCCGCGCTATCCGCGTGGGATTCCAGACACTATGGCGCTGTTGGCGCCATCCCGGCGCTACCAGCGCCAACCTCCAGAGGCATGTGGCGCCACCCGCGCCACCACCCGCGCTGGCCGCGTGAAATTCCAAGAACTTTGGGATTTCCAGGCCACTTCCCGCGCTGTCAGCGCCGTGCATGGCGCCATCCGCGCGGCATGCAAAAACTAATGGCGCTACTAGCGCGAACCTGGCGCCATCAGTGCCAACTTCCAGTAAGCATGGCGCTGATCGCGTGGAATCTGGCGCTATCCGCGCCACATGGCCAAATCAGTTTTTTCAACTCTTTTCTCAAGCTTTTCTCTGAACACTCTTAAGCATATTGATTATCCTTAATCATGAGCTTAATCTAAGCTTAATTACATGCTTAAAATTCAAGGCATTACAACTGGGATGATAGAAGATAAGTTTAATCATTAATTAAGACTCTCCTAAATGACTGTTCAATAAATTAATAATATAAATTTTTTAAAATTATTAAATAGAAGATTAGTGTGTTATATTGTGAGTTTGAATTAAATTCAAACTATTCAAATTATTGTAGTTGAGAGTCAATAGAGTCATAAAGTTGTATTTTGGTAATTTATTGGTCATGAATTCAAATTCAAAAGATTTTTTGTATATGTAACAATAAAGTTATGTACAATATCTCTTCTTCTTACCTTAAAATAATGAGAAACTTCCTAATAATGAGGTACATAATTTTTTGTTTTTTTTTATAACCTAAATCAATTATAACCATATGAATTTCTCTTGTAAAACCCTTGAATTGTTTAGACTTGACCTCATTTTATGTTTAAATTGAATTTAGTTTTTTTGTTTAACTCATAGTCTATGACCCATATGGTAAGTTTTGATCATCTTTAACAACTACAATATTTAATTTAATCAATACTAAGTTTTTTTGAAATATGCATAACAATTTATTTCACGGATCAATCTAATTTGACTTCATGTACATGTGAACTTATATGGACCGAGTTAGTCCATATACCCAGTTTTATAAAGGGTGAAATCACAAAAAAAAAAAAAAAAAACAAAGAAAAGAAATAGAGGAAGAGTATTGTGAAACCATAAATAGACATTACAAATACTCACTCCACTGAATCAATCAATATACTCGTTGGGTGAAAGAGTCAGTCCCAGAAGACACATAACATAGGTTAGATAAAGTATAAACCACCAGTTTCATCTTTAATTAATTACTAATTCTTCAAAACAGTTTATAGAATAAAAAAATATAAATAATTTTTCAAGAACTAGAAATCATAGAAAAATATTTCAAATTAGTTAGTTCTTAACTATTTGTAAAATATATCAATTTAGAAATTAAATTAATCAATTTTTAATATTTTAAGAATTGTTTATATAATTTTATTAATTTAAAGACTATTTCAAAAAATAGTTAATAAGTAAAATGATAATTTATTCTATAATAAAATAAATAATATAACGTGTTAGTATTTTTAAATAAATACGTCAGGGTAACACATTTTTTCATTATTCTTAGATAAGATGGGGCATAAACATAATGTGACGGACTAAAAAAATGAAAATGCTCAAACTAAAGAAGAAATTAAGCAATTATAAAACTCAAAAAAATGAAAACAATCGAACAGATGATTAGGGCCGTGTTTGGCTCAAGATTAATGTATAGATGGATAGACCTCTAATTTAAATGATATAAATAATAAAATGAAAAGAGGTGCACATAAAGATAAGGATAAATTAATGTGTCAATTCTCAAGTTTATTTTTATCCTCTAATTATTAAATTACATGATTAAATTAAATTATTTAATTATTAGAGGACCAAATCAAACTTTAAAAATAAATTAGAACAACAAAACAATAATTTAGAAAAAAACAAACAGGAGTAAAGTTTCAAAAACACCCAAACTCTCTTCTCTCGCCTCTTCCGCTTCTCGCATTTCATATGACATTTGCATCGGAGTGGAGGTGACAACGAAACCTATCAGCATTTGCTCTGCTTCTCCCACGTTGAGGTCTCTCAATCTATCATTTGTGTACTCTTATCTCTCCGACAACAGCTTCTCCTCCCTATTTGGTTTCTTTAAGCAAGTATTTTAGTAATTTAAAAAGTAATTAGGTCTACATTTATGTTTCCATGCTACCTTATCTATCTTTTTAACAAATATTGCATCTTTTTGAATGATAGAAGTTGAAAATTTTGTTTGTTCTTTATTATTCTTTTTACTTTAAAGGTCTTGCAAAATTATCTTGTAAATATTCTTAAGATTTTGGATTAAAGTATGGTGTTAAATTTTCTTATGTGGTGTACTTATGGTCCATTGGTGATTGACTTAGACCAGTATAATTGAGTTAGCGGAATCTATAGACTCGAGGAACCTTTGTATCGAAAGTTTTAATGGCGGGTGAGTCCATGCATAGAGGTCATGCAGCATGTCCTGCCACCATGGCTCAGTGAAGAGTGTGATGGTGCAAGATGCAAGATATTTGAGCATGTTGACGGCGATGACAAGGCTGAAATAAATGCATCCAACAGTGAAATAAGAATTAGAACAATTAGATTGTAAGGACTTTCGCCAAAGAAAGGAAATCACCTCAAAGAAATAAGTGCAAACTTGACTATTAAATTCAACTCAACAAGTTATTTAAGTTGTAAGATAAACTGCTATTGTATGCCAATCCAAGACCAATCTTGTTGGTTACATATGTAAAATGATCATTCTGAAATATCAACCTAGACGACAACAACAACAAACATTATGGATGGATGAGCCAACTAAAAGGCTTGTTGTCCCATACACTTCCAAAGTTCTATAGGGATACCCTTTAGACCATACTCTTAAGGTTTTTTTTAGCCTCTTCAATGTCAAATTCTATGGTAACATGAAATACAAAAAATAAAGAAATAAAAATAGTAAAAGGAATGGAGTCACAATCATTAAAAATCGTGAGTTTGTTTTATTTTTGGAATAAAACATACAAATGTCCTCATTTTATGGAAATCCTACACAAATAATTGGATGGAAAGTTGAATCCCATACAATGTTGGGTTACATTAACCATTCTCCCAATGGTTCTATATTCTTTATGGCCTGCAGTAGGCTCCACAAATATATTTTACCCTTAGATAAAAGGAAATTGTTTTTTACTCCTTCAGACTTATTTCCTGCACCCTAATTTGAAATGTAATTTTACATTATGGATTAACCTTTTTAGAAAGACTCCAGAAGCATTTGGTATCCTTTCTGAAAATTCTGTTCTAAAAGGATAAAAAAATATTGTGTTGTAGATTCATGATTTTGGAATGGAGGCACATTTTACACCTTTACCTTCTTTTTCCTTGTATGCGCCATTTTCCCTCACATAGTTGTCGACAATGGTGTTAGGTGTGGTATTTGCATGGAGTGGTGGTGTTGGATGAAGGGGTAGATAGTTCTGTCTGTTTGGGACCTTTGGGTGTTTTAGGAGGTGGGGGAAGCAAAAAGGAAGGTGCAGAAACTAAAAGTCAACAATTGCATGGATAAAGGGAAGGCTAATAATATATTGGCCCGTGATGGTGGAAGTAAATATGACTCAACCTAATAATAATAAGAGGATGAAAATTGAAATGACGAAAATTTATTATTATTTTTTATTAATGTAGAGTGTAAAAGACATTTAAAAAAAGATTATAAACTTTTTCTTTAATGTTATTTGAATAAATAGTTAAATTCATTTTCGACAGTGTAATGTTGTGATAAATTAGTTTTTGAAGATGAAAAATACACATTTATTATTTTAATGTTAAAAATGTAAAATAAATTAATTATTTTGTTAAATTTATGAGATTATTTTATCATTAAATTATAATTTTTAATGACTAATTTGATAATACATTATTTTTTTTAGAATCAATTTAATATTAAAATTCAAAATTTTAAAAATTAATTAATGATTAAATTAAATTATTTATACGACTAATTATCAAACTTTAAATTTAAAATTTTATCTATGAGAAGGACTAATTTATCCCCACCTCATACCTTGATAAAAGAATTTGATTATTTAATCACGTTATTTGTCTCTTCAAATACATGACATAAAGCTGCACTTTAGTCTTTCCCCAATTTTAAGAGCTTCTTGGTGCTGCTGCTGCTTCCCCTCACCTTCCGCTTTGGTGCTTTCGTCTTCTTGGCGTTTCAAAAATGGATTTTGTCGTTTTGTGCCTGATAGTACTGGTGAGTGCGCAACTATTCTACCACTTCTACAGCCTCATCAACATCTTCGTCACGCGTTTCGGTCGCAACCCTCCTCCTCCTCCCACCACCACCGCCGCCGCCGCCAAGTCCGCCGATCAAGACGCGCCTTCCTCAAAGGACTCTTGAAGAACAATCCAATTCCACCACTTTGGCGATAGGGTTAATAAAAAGAAAACGAGGGATCCAATCGAGCAAAGGTTGTTGTTTGGTGTGTAATGTTTTAGGTTACAATCTACCTTCCCACTACTGTAAGAGCTTTTTATTTTTGTGTGATCTTTGTCGCTAATTTACATACATACACGCATCTCGCTTTTTATTTTTGGTCGATTCTGAGGTCAACGCTGTTTCTGAATTTGCTATGTGTTGTCTGTGTCTAGGGTTAGTAGTGCGGGCTTTAAGGAGATAAACCCTAAATTGCAGGCAGCGCATAATCTTCATTTTATGATTACCCTTTAGCCATTTTTATCTTCTTTTTCTTACAGCTATTTCTAAACTCTCGCGGAACTAGTGTTTGAATTTATAATTGTTTTGGTTAAAACTGATTTTAAAAGGAATTTAAATATGTCATTAACCCCGATAATTTTGGCTGATTGACCTTGAATTCAAACGCGTATGTCTCACTTCACATAATAATTTAGTATTTGGTCACCATCAACGAAGATTCAAACATAGAATTGTGTTGGGTGTTTCAACATATTTCGCCTGATTGAATGTGAATTGAAACGCATGATTTGGATTGTACGTTTGGTATTCGGTTATTTACCTTCCTTGACGATGTTAGGACTTGTTTGGATGCATTTTTTTAATAGTACATCTAAGAAAAAAAATAAGAAAAAAAAGAGTTTTTCAACAAGTTAATATGTAAAAGGTCTTTCATATAATTCTTCAAAAAGATGAGATAACGTTTACAAAATTAGTTAATGAAGAATTTATTTAATTAAAAAATTTATTTTCTTCTTCTTATATTTTTTTCTTCTTAGAAGTACTTCTAGAAAAATTTACTAAAAAAAATCCTTAGTCTCTTGAGAACTATCTTCTTTGGCTGCCACAATCATGGAGAGAAAAAAATGAGTCTCCCATTCTAGACCATCATTTTCATTGTAGATAATGAAAACTACACGATTTTCTTCCTGATTCTCACATGTAGCAGACAAATTTTGCAGCTATAGATGAAGGGTGGAACATTATCTTGGTATCAAAATCTTAATCAATTACACGCAGTATTTAACAATGGTCTGCTTGATTGTAACAAAAAGAAAAAACAGAGGATGGAACAATAGCATAGAAGTAACATCGACCACATGATACCTTCCTGTCATTCCTTGTTCTTCATCTTACAAATGCAATTGTCCTATGTCTTAATATGTTGTGTTACCTGCAGGGTTTATCACAACCCTCTCTCCTTTAAGAGATATAAGGTTGGTTGAGTAGTTAAAAAGGATGAAAAGGTCTTGGGTTAGTTCTTCCTACTAACAAATTAATAATTAACATTTACCGATAAAAAAAATCCTCCCTCCTTTAACCCAGGCTTGCCACTGGTTAGGCTTGAGAATATGATAAGAAATGTAATTTTGAATACATGTAAAGATCACCACCTGAGGTACTAATAAGAAGAGGACTATGCAGAAAGAGATAATCACCGGGTGAGAATTTCTTTGAGAGTAAATTACTGAGACTTCTTTTGGAGAAATAACCACTGGCTTGCAATGACACAAATCTGGATAGTCTCTGCAACAAAGCAAAACAATGAAATCAAAGAGTGGGAGCAGGAGCAAATAGAGGGAAAAATGGAAGGATTGCGGATGCTAAACTATCAGAAAATGAGATAACCTAAATGCAAATTGAAGGCTTGGGTTGTATACATGAATCATCATCACTACCATGTTGGACTCCTCAAATCAACTATCAAGCATATTAAGTATCCATGAATCATCATCACAGGAAAACAGCTATTATAAAACATACAAAAATTATTCCAGAATTATTTGATCTCGTAGTCATGGTCATGACTCATGACCATTTGACAAGTGGGAATGATAGATGATGGCATAGAGAGCTGATCAACGATGGTATAGATCAAGCTTAAACCAAGATTATAACAGCTATCAAACAGAGTACAAAAAGGAAAAAGAAATTAAGAGTAAAGAGAAAAACAAAAATGCAATCAAATCCGTATTGTAAAATACTATTTTACTTCTTGGCGAGAAGATAAAAATTCAGTGCTCAACTTCTAGAGTTATGAAGGTGAATTAGAAGCTGCAAAATGAGATGAAGCATGTATCAAAAGAAGAATGAGGCGCGTGATGGAATTTTGAATTCTTTATTTTGAGTAATGAAATGCCTTACTAAAATACTTTGGAATTTTTCAAATGACCGTGTTTTGTATCCAAACAAAATTCTCAAGGGACTTTAAATCTGCTAAAAAATTATATTCCCAAACTTAAATCCTTTATCCAAAAATAGCTAAGGTTTTCTGTTATAAACTCCTCTCTAGGAATCTTTTTGAAGCATATATAATACCAATGATATCATTTATCATCCATAATATTCAGTTATAAATTCCTCTTCCTGGATTATTGCATCAGTCCAGTATGTTTCTGCCGGGTATAGTCTATCATTAAACATTGACAAATGGCAACTGAAAAATAGATTTGCTTCTAGCAAACCAATTCTATGTTCAATTCAAACAACTTTACAATTTTGATACAGTTATGCTATTGAGTATGACACTATACTTACAACTTAAAGATCACTAGCTGAAAATTACATTTCTGCTCACTGTCACCTTGAACAGCTACTGGTAACTCATCAATAAAAATAGGTTAAGAATATTAATCTATAGAACATTCAAAGGAGAAAGACAGTCCTACTGCCTCTCGCCCTCTGCTATAAGGAAGAACTCAAATTACATTTCTGCTCACTGTCACCTAGAACATCTACTGGTAACTCATCAATAAAAATAGGTTATGAATATTAATCTATAGAACATTCAAAGGAGAAAGACAGTCCTACTGCCTCTCGCCCTCTGCTATAAGGAAGAACTCATTTCTACAAATCTTTGAGCCTCATCTAGTTTACCATAGCGGGTAAGAAGTCGAATCATGCAAGTGCAGTGTTCCTTGGATGCATCAATTTTATATCTCGACATCAAATCAAATATCCTAAAAGCATCTTCAACAAATCCAGCTCTATCACAAATAGATAGAACAGCTTCAAAAGTGAAGTGGCTCGGAGAGCAACCATTTGATATCATGTTATCAAAAAGGTCAACTGCTTCTTGATACCATTCTTTGTACCCATAGGCCCTTATAAGAGCACTCCATGTCATTGAACCTTTTACAGGAATTGCACTAAACACCAACTTTGCCTTATCAACATCTTCACAAATTCCATACATATCAATCAGTTCGGCAGCAACATAATGGACCGACACAAACTCCCTTTTCAATACCTGCCCATGAACCTCCTTCCCAAGCTTTAAAACTTTCAGCCCCTGACAAACACGCAAAATCCTAGCCATGGTAACCGTATCCGGCCTATGCTCTGTCAATACCATTGACCTCATGACACTAGTTGCTTCACACAAATGTCCATTTTCAACACACGAATCAATCATGGCGGTCCATGAAACCACATTCTTCCGTTCCATTCCATCAAACAGTCTCAAGGAATACTCAATCATGCCACACTTGGAGTACAACACCATCAACGAAGACACTATCGGCACATTAGGCAGAAGCCAATGTCTCAAAGCATAAGCATGAATCTCCTTCCCTTGCTTCAGAGCCCTCAATTGTGCACAAATCGGAAGCAAAGAAGCAACCGCGACAGCACCAGGCCGGAACCTCTTCAACCGAACAATAGACCTCATTTCCACCTCAAGTCTACCCGACATCAATCCAATCCAACCATCACCATACCTCTTCATCACACCATACAAAACCCGGCTCCCTGAGCCAACATCACCACAGTTCCAATACATATCAATCAACGCCGATTGAATCGACAATTCCTTGTAATAAATATTCATCTTCAACACAAAACCATGAGCCTCCCTACCTAAATTTCGACCACCAATTTTTCCTATGACATCAAGAATAGCTGTCATTACCACCAAATTTGGATTTATTCCTTCCTCTAACATCAACCTCGTGTACTCCAAAACTTCCCTCAGCATTCCATTGCGCGCGAAACCGGTAATCATGGTACTCCACGCATGAACGTCTCGTTTGGGAATTTCATCAAACACTTGGCGCGCAAGTTCCACCTTCCCGCGCTTGAGGTATATACTGTTCGGAAGCGTCTCGTAGGAAGGGGCGTAATCGAAACGCGGTGGTTTGGGGTGGAGCAGTAGCGGCGGCGGAGAGGGAGGCGCGTGGCTTTGTGGTGCGGAGAGTGAGAGAGTATGGCGCGTGGAAGGAAGGAACGAGTGAGAGTGAGAGTGAGGGTGAAGACAGAGAGAAGGGGAAATGGAGGTTTGCATTTCAGAAGAAGATTTGAAAGACGGATGCGTCACCGTGTTGTTGGAACGCACGCAGACCATCGTAGCGGTTTTGGAGCAACTCTTAGCAAAAAGAAATAGTGGCGGCAAAATAAACACTTATTGAGGTTTCATTTTTTGACAAGAAAATTTTTTGATATAAATTAAATGATTAACTTAATTCCTAAAATTTATATCTAGTTGTTGTTTTAGTTCTTAAATCTAACAAATTTTAAATAAGTTTCTTGAAATTGTTTATGATTTCATTTAAGTAACTGAAATTAATCATTTTTTTATTTGGTTTTTAAAGTTGTGTTTATTATTATTGAAGTAACTGAATTAAAGATGAAAATAAAAAAAAAAAAGATATTTTCAATGTTTAAAAAAAAATTAAGAAAATTTAGAGAGATTTATTTAATTTTTCTTTATCTTTAGTTTTATAAACTAAAATAACAAGATACAAATTCAAAACTTAAATTAACTATTTAATCATTAATAAATTATATAGCTTAAATATATGTATGGTCTCAACCTTTTTTTTTTAACCACATTGTTGATGTGAAATATCTATTAGTTTTGTCGATGACTAATCTCCTGTCGAAGGACCTAAATAACCATCTTTAGCGAGGTTCTCATCCGATCACGTATTTTCATTCACAATACTCAACTTCAGAAGTTGCTTAAGGGGATAAGTCCAGTACCACTAGAACCAATGACTTAAACCTTTAGTTTCATAAAAGAGCATTTTCTAAATAGAGAGGAGTTGGAAGAGAGTTTTTTTGGGGTCAAAGATCACGAGTGAACTTCCAATCCATTAGGCCCTGTTTGGGTAAGCTTCTTTAGAAGCACTTATAAAAGAAGAAAATAAGAAGAAAAAAATGAGATGAGTTTTTCCATAAGTAAAAATAAGCTCTCAATTAGCCAATTTTTAGAAGCTCACCAATATAGCTTATCTAAAAGATGAGATGAAATCTACAAATGAGCTAATGGAAAAGTCATTTTAGCTTATGGAAAAACTCATTTCATTTTTTTCTTCTTGTTTTCTTCTTCTAGAAGTACTTATAGAGAAACTTACATTCAAACAGGCCCTAGGTCAAAAGACTAATCTAGCTCATGATGTGTGACTATCTTTAACCCAATGAAATTTTGCACAACGTAAAAATCAAACACGAATTTTCCTACTAAATAGATCGTTCATCTAAACAAAGTGAAATCTTACACCATTATGTCAACTCTTTTATATTTAAATAAAGTTTTATTTACCTAAAAAAAAGATGACCAAAAAAAGTTTTGTTTAGATAGGTTTAATTTTTTTTTTTTTAGAGTTTAATTGTATATATTATCAATGTAAAACTTTTTTATATAAATGTTCTTACCAAAATCTGGAAATTCCAAGTGTGGGCTAGATGTGGTCTTAGTGGACTCCAAATTCTGTGGCGTCAGAGTATGGGTAGGCTTTGCTCAGAGGAGGGACCTGCAAAACAAAGGAAAAACATTCCGACGCTCAAGTAAGTACTTTAAATTTATAAGGGTGACCAAGTGTGAGGGCTCGGTCTAAAGTGTAGAAAATGAGAGAGTTGAGTAATGCATTCAAGTATAAGATATGAGTGAGGTATTCTGTGCGAATACTGGATGAGAATGGAGTGAGTTAGAGAGAACCCGGATGGTTGTATTTATAGGTGGAGTGGGCCTTGGGCCATTGCTTATAGATAATCTGTTGAGAAGATAATAATAACAGATAATAGCAGACAGTTATCTTAATTTGAATAGGAGATAATGTGTACCTTATTGATATATTGTTACTTGTAGATAAGTAACAATAATAGATACCTTGTTGAGATATTATATGATAAGGTGGTTACACTTATCTTGGCATATAGATATACACTTAACGAGGAGAGAGAATATTGTTGGTGTCCGTGCTCCTGTTGAGGGTCGACGTCCGTGCTCCTGTAGCGGTGTTAATAAGGAACCCGGACACGCATGTCCAGGTTGGCACCTGGAGGCTGAGTAAGCGCCTATCAGTGAGACAATGCTGACTTTGAGGGTTGCCACGTGTATAATGACATTTATGAGATGGTCACGTGTCACTTTACTATTTTGGACTGTATAATAAATATTTAATAAAAATTACTTTATCACCATATCTTATTGATATATAAGAAGATATGATAAAATATTAACATGATCCAATTTTACTAAAAAGTAGTGTGATTAAGTTTGTTTTTTTTCAAATGCTAATCCAAATCACATTATGTAATTGTCACTGATAAAAAAAAATTGCAATAGAAATCAAATACGATTCTTTTTTTCATTAAATAAATTGTTCTCGTGAATAGAATCGGACAATATACTGTTACCTCTAAAATCAGGGGATAGTCTTTATACACCCAGTAAAAGTCTAATACACCCAGACGTGAACAATGCAATTCCACAAATGCCCTTCGTTATATAGTTAAAGCACTGTTGATTTTCCCTTCACTCACCCGGTCCTACTGCTGCGATCTTCTCCCGTTTGGTGGCGCACCTCAGTCGTTGGCATTTTGGTTAAGCTGCGGCGCATTTGGTGGTGGTCGTTGCTCATTGAGTTGTCGTAGTGGTTGATTGGTGTTCGCTTCCGCCGTCCGCCGTGAGTGCTTCTTCGTCTTCGCCTTAATATGGATTGTGGATGCTACGGATTATGTAATACATAGGATGATTACGGATTGGTTAATCCTTAAACATCATACAAATTACTCAATTCATATGGTGTTCAAGGATTAACCAATCCGTAAGCAGCATACGGATTACTCAATCCGTATGGTATTCACGGATTAACCAATCCGTAAGCATTATACGGATTACTTAATTCGTAAGTAGTATACGGATTATTCAATCTGTATACTCCTTACGGATTGAGTAATCCGTATGATGCTTACAGATTGGTTAATTCGTGAATACCATACGGATTGAGTAATCCACATTTATGTTTTTTTTTTTTAATTTTTCAATGAAATTAGATTTAATTTTTAATTATATACATCAATGTTAAATAATTAGTTGCTTATCAATTATTTTAATATTTAGTCGTTAGAAAACATAAGAGCTTTATAATATTATTGTTATATAGGGATCATGTAAAAAGGAACATGTGTTAAACTTATGATGAGAAAGAGACTGAAAGCTTAGGCCTTAGGAATAGAGATGCACTGATTGTTTAGGTTTTAGGAACAGAGGTTCACTGATTATTTAGGCCTTAGGAATAGAGGTAGCACTGCTAAGTTATCAGTGAAACCCATTGGTCTTAGAATTGTATCCATGTCAATTAATAAAAGCTGTGGACTGCATAGTTTGTTAATAATATCCTAAAACAACTTTTGCATGCAAGGACTGGGACATTGCTTGAGGATAGGTTCATGCAAGTGGTTCCTATGTGTTTAGTTTAATCACACATTGTGGTGCCTTTTTAATATTTATATGCACAACATCATTGAAGGCTGAAAACCTAAAGTAGTTTAAGTAAGTAATATGTAATAGCTAAGTTGATTACAAAGTTAATATATTGATTATTTGGATATCTAGATTAGTTGCTCTGATATGTATGTCGTTAAGTTTTTCAACTTTGGTGTTTTGCAAGTAGTTTGTTGTTATTAATGTTGTTGGTTGGTTTGAGGTGTTAGACTAACAATTTAGCAAATGGTACCACAGGTTATGGTTAAAACAAGAGGCTTGCGTTGCGATTTAGGACGAGTTGTAGACAGAATTATTGGTAGAGACGATAGTGGGAATGAATAAGCAGCCCCTGAACGTCGTAGGCCTACAACATCTGCCAGAAGACAAAGGGCAGGGGCAGCTGTAGATAAGGATCCACCGGCTCTGGACTGACATGCAGGGGCTGCTATTGATGAGGGGCCTGTTGTTCAGGACCGATGTGTGGAGGATGATATTCCTTGACTATGCCAATAAGTCTTTTGTACAACGTTACTTTAAACACATGACCGACCACATGTGTGCTTCTATCCAAAGATGCATTTATCTCAGTATGTTGTAAGGTCAACATATTGTTCATTGCATCCCATACACTACAAAGATCTCCAAGGCTATTCTGTAATAGTCTCTTTAAGGTCCAATGAGCAAACTTTATCCTACAATTAATGATTCAGGTAAGCAACAATCCCCCAAATCGAGTTTATTCAATTAACAATTTCAAAAAATTGAAAGATTTTCTAACCTGTTAGTTGTCGTGTTACCCAAATGCATGACTTGTTTTGTCCATGTTGTTACAAATTTTTCTTTGTGTGGATTCAACCATATGTCTTTCACATAATCAACAAACGTTGGCCATGGCGAACACGCAACTTCAAACTTCGTAACACAATCAGCATACTGATTCTCATTAGCACAATCCATAACACTCCCCCCGGCTTCGATGACATAGTCCCATGTGTTACTATGTCAGATTAACCAATCTGTATGGGTCATATAGATTATGCAATTCGTATGTTTCATACGGATTATATGAAATATACGAATTGCGTAATCTGTATAATCTATACGAATCACGTAATTCGTAAATGATATATAACTTACCTCAGCCCCTGACCACCACAACACCACCACCAGAACGCGCTCCAACGAACCCAACAATGATAACAACTTCCACGACCAGCCAAAACTACCCACTCAAACAACAAAAGCATCAAAGCTGGAAACACAACCAAAAACCAAACTTCAAACAACAAAAAAAGCGAACTGCATTGGCCTTGGTTGCTTCCAACTGTTTATAACAATGAAGGGTATTTTTGCCATTTTTATTTTTGAAATGGTGTATTAGACTTTAACATGGTGTATAAAGACTTTCCCTAAAATCAGTTTGTCCTTAAAGAAAAAAAAATAGGATGACCAAAAAGGCTAGGAAATGAAAGCCCAATACTTCTGTAAAAACCATTGGCCTGTGCTAAATACACTATATATTTTTCTTATACACTATATAAATTTTTTAAAATGCCAAAAGTGCCCTCAATTGCTTTATTACATGTGCCTATTCAAAACACGTTTTTCCATGCAAACAAGGCCTGTGCTCACTTATTTTGGTTTGTTATTGCTCCTTGCTCACTTGATCGTGATGTGGTCGTGCTGTGGTTGTGCATTGGAGGTGTCTCTGTTGGAGGAGGTAGTTGGGGGTGGTGGTAGCGGTGTTCACTGGTGACAGTCGTCGGAGAGGCCATCGTCGGTGGTGGGTGCAAGGTAAGAAGCTCGAAGCTGGGTTTTTCTGGTATACGGATTACATAATTTGTAAGTATAATACAGATTAGCCAATCCGTAATACTCATACGGATTGACTAATCCGTATAACTTATACAGATTAGTCAGTCCGTATGAGTCTTACGGATTACAGTAATCCGTATAACTCATACGGATTGACTAATCCGTATATACCTGACATTGTTTTTTTTATGAAATTTAAATTTAATTTAAAGAAGAAATAAATGGAAACTTGGATAAATTGAATATTACACTGAGCTTGAGCTTGTTGTGGATGTATTATATTAGCAAAGGTATATTGGGTAAAGTATTGTTGATTACATTATGATTTCAATGTTGTTTAATATCAGTATGTGTGTTTTTGGATTTGTTAAGACGGACAACGATCAGTGATTTTATAATAGCATTATGTCTGAAGAAGTTAATATGGAGGAAGACATTGGTGAAGAACCTGATACGTTTGAAGATGTTAATTTTTCAGTTGAATGTTCGGAAGGCTTCATTACGTCATATATATATATATATATATTTGTAGTTACAGTTGTTAAATGAATTAGTAAAAGTATACAAATGGTGTTTATTTTTTTTTTGGTGCTCATTTCCCGTGAGGATGTGTTAAAATGGTCTCGCAGTGTTGCGTATTCTTATGGTTTTGTAGCAGTGATAATGAGGAGTGGCTTAGCAAGTGGAAAGGTAGGAACAACCTCATATGTTACAATTGGTTGTGAAAGGAGTGGAAAATGTAGATCATTCAAAAAAGGTGTTGTACCAACTACAGGTAGCAATAAAAAATGTGATTATCCGTTTAAGCTAAGAGCAAAACTCTTCTCTGGAGGTCAAGGTTGGATAGTGAAGTTAATATGTGGGAGACATAATCATACAATAGCAAGGTCATTATGTGGACACGCATATGTTGGTAGGCTAAGCGAGGAGGAGAAGATAATTGTAGTTGATATGACAAGGTCCATGGTGAAACCGAAAAACATTCTTTTAACTTTGAAGGAGCACAATGCCAGTAATTATACCACTTTGAAGCAAATATACAATGCCAAATATGCATATCGGACACAGGTCAGAGGTAATAACACTGAAATGCAGCAATTAATGAAAGTTCTTCACTCGCGACATGTATATTCATTGGCATAGAATGAAAGACAAAAATGTGGTTCGTGACATTTTTTGGGCAAACCCAGATGCAGTGAAGTTGAGCAATGCGTATCATATGATTTTTTTGATAGATAGTACATACAAAACAAATAGGTATAGGCTTCCTTTACTTGACATAGTTGGTGTGACACCTACTGGAATGACATTTTTCAGCTACGTTTGCCTATCTAGACGCAGAACGTACAAACAATCTTGTGTGAGCTCTTGAACGCTTTAGAAGAATTTTCCTGAAAAGTGAATTTTTTCCAGAGGTATTTGTTACAGATAGAGATTGTGCATTGATGAGTGTTGTGAAAATTTTTTTTTCCAATGTCAACCAATTTATTGTACATCGAATGATAAATTTTTAAAATACAATTACATTACAAATAGGTCTACCACTGCATGTGCAAGCATCTGTCTGACATCAGAAGGTTTTTCCCGTGCATGAGCCGGTGGTGATGTGTGTCCTTGCGGCACATTAGCCGGATCAGTAACAGTGGTCGTGACTCGCAAAGGATGTCGGCTTGGCTCCCCAGCCTCCGGTGGTAACATATATGGATGAGATATACGATAATACCATTCCATATATCCAGGTGCAAACTGACTGGCATATGTTACCAAATCCCCAGTGTTAACAATGTGCTCTGAGAAATGGGTCCACCTGTCATCAACCTGATCTGTCGTCGGGGAGTCAACCTGCATCAACTCTAGTATATGTTGCACAAACCCATATTGCCTAAGGACTCGATGCGGTTGATGTTTAACCATGGACAGACCCCATCTAAGGTACCCAAAAAAGAGTGAAATCATCTCGAACTTCCTATGTGGACGATGATCCCTGTAAGGCATCCAGCACACATAGTCTAGAGTCAATCTGTTTAGCCGCCTCCGATAGGTAGAAACAGGCAACGACTTTGAAGATTTCCAGCGATATGCACGAGGTGACCTGTCATCGTACTGTGGATTTGGTATGACATTTCCAATTGTCGGAAAATGTTCATAGATCCAGCACTGCAATATTAAACAACATATTAAGTAATAGAAAATTGACTGAACAAAAAATATTAACAGTTCCTTAAAGCACACATCGAATGATATACTTATTTAAGACATACACATTACTTGTAACAAAGAAATATAGCCAGCAAGGTGGTTCCCGTGGTGCTGACAGGCATAGTTCAAATTTTCATACATGTGGACCAGAGCGGCTGCACCCCATGCATACTCGGCTGCTTGGTCCATGTCACGGAATGCGTCTAAGAATACCACACTATATGTGTGACACTTTTGTTCGCAAACAAGGTACAACCGACTAGGTGCAGCAAATACGCTCTAGCTGCTTCTACCCAATGCCTTGCCGCACACTTTGTAGCATATAAGTCTCGGAGCCATGACAGACGCACATATGCACCGTGACATTGCTCCATCTCAGCTTCTGCATCCTCAACTGTGACCTCCAGCAGCTCCACTAGTAATGTTATTGCCTCCCCCGTGTCAATCGGATCATATGTCTGGAAAGCTCTGACAATTGGGAGATGCAGCAGTGATGCAACATCATCCAACGTGATACTGACTTCTCCCACGGGCAAGTGGAAGTTGCTTGTCTCTGGGTGCCATCTATCTACAAACGCAGAAAGCAACCCTCGGTCCCTAGTCTCCACAGAAGTGTGTACTAAAGGGCTTAACCCGGTAGAAGCAACTAATCCTTCAATCTCAGCTGCCGGCTTGTCAAATTTTGTAACTTTACATCCATGAGAAGCCAATTTTAACTCAGGACACTCCTGAAAAAAATCAATGTTGTTAACAAACATTACATTGCCAAATATCAAAGTAGATATGTAGTTAAACATGTTAATACCTCTCTAGACCAGACTCTGAGCGCTACATGGTTATCGTAATCTGTTAGAACTGAAGGATCTTCAGGCCCACCTGGGAAGGACACTGAGTCGGTCACGACACCCTCTGTCAGTGGAATGTCATGCTCCATATCGCCTTCCTCAACAACGGGTTCCTCAGCAACAGCTTGAGCTGCCTGTTGTCTCCTCACCGATGCGGTTGGCCTACGTCGTCCATCCAACTGTTCTTCATCATCGGTGGTGATGTGTGTTCCTGACACTCGGCTTGGAGATCTCCCTAGAGGCCGATACAATCCTCCTCTGGTTCTTGCCATAATTTGTATAAGTCATATGGTTAATCAAGTTAATCATAAACTGAAAACAAACAAATAACAAACATATATACATATCATTGGCTACATATGAATCATTCTACTTTCTTTCACTTCCTTGAACACTAACTACTCAATGCACACAAGTCACCAATGTCAATAACATGTGTCTACTCAATCCACATAAGTGACCAATGTGAATAACATGTGTGTACTCAATAAACACAAGTCAACAATGTCAATAACAAGTGTCTACTAAATGCACACAAGTGACCAATGTAAATAACATGTGTGTACTCAATAAACACAACTCAACAATGTCAATAACATGTGTCTACTAAATGCACATAAGTGACCAATGTGAATAACATGTGTGTACTCAATGCACACAACTCATCAATGTCAATATCATGTGGCTAATCAATGCACACAACTCACACATAACATAACTACATGTAATATTGGCAATCATTTACATAGATCACAAGCAAGTATATATCATATACAATGCTGCCTTAATTCCCACAATATACAAATCCATATATAGTCATTCAAATTCAACATCCTAATATACATAAATTATACAAATTTCAATAAATTCAAAACAACTTTAAAGGATTATTTGATCCGTAAGGTTTATACGGATTAGCTGATCCATAAGTTTCGTATGAATGACCTAATCCGTATGTACCTTACGGATCAGCTAATCCGTATGAACCTTATGGATTACTTGATCCGTATGGAGCATACGGATTAGCTGATCTATAAGGTCCATACGGATTAGCTGATCCGTATCTTGCACAAAAGCTTCTTATGGATTAAACAATCTGTGCAATCCTCATGGATTTCGCGATCTGTATCAAACCAGAAAAATACACTAGCAAACTTACCTTTGTCGATGGCAGCAAACAACCACCTCCACCACCAAATCGACCACCAACGTCGATCAACAACGCTGCTCTACTGCCTACCTGACCTGACCGCCACCGGAGAGCGAACGGAGTTCAGCAATGCGGAAACAATGAATGCGGGTGAGGGAGAAGAATGGAGCAAACGATTGAGCGCCTTACAGTTTCAAAATTTTTAATTTTATCAAAATAACTAAAAGGCTATTATTGGAATTGCAGTGTTATTATATAGTCTATTAGAAAACCTTATAGTGTATTTAGCACAGGCCAAAACCATTTCATGTTTTTGTATCGTCTCTGGCATTCTACGCCCACTCTGTAACACACCACACAACAATGGCTTCCAGTTCCAAATCGGAGACTTTTCTGCAGCGATACGGTTACGATTTTATGTTGGGATCAATCGCTGCTGTCTACGTACTCACTGTGCCTTACACTAAGGTCGAAGAGAGTTTCAACGTTCAGGTCTCTCTCTCTCTCTCTCTTCATCTTCTTCGACCTCTTTGCTTATTTTTATTAGTTATTTATTTATTTATAAATAATAATTCCTTTGTGTTTCCTAAAGGCAATGCACGATATTCTCTCTCACAGGCTGAACTTAGACAATGTGAGTTCACTGTGTCTTTGCTATTTTTTTTTTATTAATTGGTACTTTATTGTATTTTGTATATAATTGATCTTTTTTTAATGTTTCTGTTAATAGTATGATCATCTGGAATTCCCTGGGGTGGTTCCTCGGACTTTCCTCGGTATGTTTTTGTGTTTTGTAGCCATTTTCTCTCAAAATATGTATTTTTATTTAAGCTTAGATATGTTTTTCATATCTTTTATATATCTCTAATATATCTCTTTTTCAGTTTACTACCTAAAAAAATTTTTTTTTTATGATTTTACTATCTGACATATCCAAACTTTTGCTTTTGTTTTGACACCTACCTACTGTTAGTCTTGGTCCGTCAAGTAATGCTGTGACAAGCTAACACACTAGCACATCATCGGTTAAGTGATGATCCGATAAGTTAAGAGAGTGCCACATCATCACTTAACAAACTTAGAGTAATGGTAAATACCAATCAAAAGTAAAAGTTTAAAAATGTCAGATAGTAAAATAAACAAATAAATAAATAATTAGGTAGTAAACTGAAAAAGGAGTATATTACAAGTATGAAAAACATATTTAAGCCTTTTATTTATTCATTTAGTTTTTGGCTGGTTAATGTTTTCATATTTAGCACTAGTCAGACCTTTGTGATTTATTATGGAAAATGATAATTTACTTTGTGAAGAATTAAGCAAATAAGGATTACGGACTCGTTTATACAGTTGCATTGCTTGTGTGCCTGATGTGAATGAATCCATTTAATAATCTTTGAGATTGTGATTTGTGACTAGCATGTGTTACAACGGTTATTCAAGTTTGTTTAGTTTTTAGTGCTGGAAATTTAACCTGATGATGTTCTATTGGATTGTTAAGATTGCGTTTTTGCAATTGCGATGCCTCCTCGGTATAAGCTGGTGTGTGCTAGTGTAGTACTTCTCTCTTTGTTATATTGTTATATGTTATCTAATTGTGCTATTGTTATTTTGTTTTAGGTGCTTTGCTTGTGTCAATAATTGCATCACCGTTTGTGTTAACTGCAAGTTTGCTGCATTTGCCAAAGTTTTATGCTCTTCTCATAGGTATGTATCCTTCTTTCATACTTGACAATCAATGCATATTTTAGTTTTCCTCATTTCAGGGAATGCTGTTTTTATCTTTTTTCCCCCTCTGGATTTCTCCTTTCCTTTGGTTTAAATTGAAAAAAAGACTGGCGCTAATGATCAAACGTGTGTATGTTTTTTTTGTTGGGAGGAGCCCGGCATACATATGCCAAGAAGTATCTAGTTATTACTTTTTTGTTTGGATGCCTGGGAATTTGTGCAGATAAGAAACCAATCACACTAGAAGTTTAAAGTCTAAAACACTGTCTTTAGCTGGAAAATAATAGCTCGAAAGTTAATTCTGATAACGTACTTGTTTCAGAGCCATTGGTCTCTATGTTGTTTTGCATCAGTCTGTTAGTCTCACAAGCATTCATTACAGGCAAATGTCTCTGTTATATGTACATAATTGAATTGTCTGATCAAATCAAATCAAATAATCTACAATTCATAGTTGAGTTTAAAGTCATGAACCATGTCAAAATCTCAAAATTACCAAGATGATGGTGTCAATTTTTGTTCTCCTGTGCTCTGTTACTCGAGAATGTGGTGGGAAGTACATTAATATGTCTTATTCTTGATGTCTAGTTCGGATGGCCCTAGGGGGCATAATACTATACACACTAAGATTCTTTCGACATCAGGTATGTACCTTTGGATCATCAATAAGCAAGTAAATTTATTTATTTATTTTACTTATTTATGAAGTAGTGTTTATTCAACTCTCTGATATTATACCTATCTAATTAAAGCTCAAGTTTCAATACTTCTATCATGCACCCTTGCATATTTGGTGCATCGATGCACAAAGATGTTTAACTGTTGATCATATAAAAATAATAATTCAACAGTAGAGATAATTTATCTCAATTTATTTGGCATGTAGTACTATAATTTTTAAAATTATGAAAATGTTCTCTAAAGACTGAAGCTTCGCCAGAGCTTCAGTGAGCTTCATGACTATGAAAAGGAGATTAATCAAACAAAGGAGTAAATTGGAAAATTTAGTGAGGAACTTAAATGTGGTTGAACCTTCTCAAGCAATGGCAAAAATCTTGGTTATGTAGGTTGCATATCTTTTATCAGTGTTTGTTCAAGCTGTCCTAATTCATCTCTATAAAAGCTTAGCTAGGTGTCACCAATGGAATGGTTCATGTGCCTCCTTCACCTTGTCGTGCCTGCCGGCATTGGCAAATCTTTGAGTATTGATTAAAACTTTGGAAAAGGATAAAACTGGTAAAATATTGAGAGAAAAAAAATCTGAAGGGTGCATGGCACCAAATTTGAGAGCATTGTAGAATTGTTCCAAGTTTCATAAGGAAGCAACAAACTTTCTTTTCTTATCATTCTAATAATGATGCTTTGCAGATAAGGAATAAGTTTGGACATCAAGTAGAAGCCTTCTTTGTGATATTAACTGCCACTCAGTTTCATTTTCTGTTCTATTGTACCCGTCCGCTTCCCAACATTCTTGCTCTGGGCCTAGGTAAACTACCTAGCTTGTTTTGCTTCTTAATAGTCCTGATAGTGTTTTTCTTGTTTTTAATGATGAATGGCAGTGTGAAACCTTCTAGTCAATTTCATGGTGCTGTACTCTCTCTTGATTTATTTTGCAGTGAATTTAGCATATGGATACTGGTTCAAGGGACGTTTTTATGCATCTCTAAACTCTCTGGTATGTATGTTGTGGTTTTATTTCAGGTTCATCTCAATACAATTTTTCTTTTGAATATTATAAGCTCTTATGTATTTTTTCTTCACTTCATATAATATACATATTTTGCCAAGCCAGAATTTCGTGATTAAATATTGTCTCAGAATTAGTTTTTTATACTAGTCTTTTACCGTTAAATTGCTATTTTTAAAAAAGAAAAGTCCAACTTCTCATATTATCAAGTTTACAACAACCAAGCTTTTTTCCATTAGGTGGGGCCAGTTACATGGATATTATTTCTTTATTTTTTCAGAAATATTTACTTAATATTTGATTCCGAACCTATTCCATTAGATTAACAAAACTTAATTCTCATTTGTTTGTGTATTGTGTGTTGTGTATGTCAATGTGAACTAGTTGCCTGTGTAATAACACATGTGAATTCCGTGGAGGCAGTATTGGTTACCTCCCAATAATTATTATTTAGTAGGGTCTATTGGCATCTATGTTTTTCATTTTGTTCTCACAGAGACAAATTCAATGCCCTTGATTTGAATTTCTATGATTGGAGTCTCTTGCACAACTAAATGACTCCTCCTTTTGCATATGCTACAAAGTTCAGTTAATAGCTTATAATTTAATGAAAGAGATTTTGAAATTAACTTCTTAAGCATATAAATATATGCAACTTCTTAGCCCCAACTTTTTTAAAGGAAAGAGAAATTAGAAAGAAAGGGGTGAAGGTACAATTAAGTGTACAATACAGCTTGAGGTTCAGATACAAAACAAAAAATGGCTACAGGATGCTTGGGTAGGAAGGTTGAGCAAGCTAAACCTGTTCGACAGGTTGCAAGACGAAATGGGATGGGATGGAGAAGAGGATATCAAGCCGAGATATTTTGGGGAAGACATGGTGCTGTTAATGGGTCTGAGTGACTCTAAAGCTCAGGCATTCTGTCGGGGAGAAGAGGTGCTAGGATTGTCCGTCTTTCATTCTCTGGAGAAATGGAAACCATCATTGAAGCCAGCTTTCCGACTTGTATGGGTCCTGTGCTGGGGAATCCCCCTTCACGCGTGGGACTCCACAAACCTGACTAAAATAGTGGCAACTATTGGAGACTTGGTTGAAGTGGATGATGATACGGATGATCTGCAACGTCTGGACAGAGCGCGTGTGCTAATTAAAACGCCATGGACACCCATCATTAAACACAACATTGTGGCCACCATTAACGGAATCGACTTTCCAATCTTCGTCACAGAGGAGGCAAACGCGAACTCAGTCAGATGTGGGTGTCTCAATCGGTGCATGGTGGAATCTTCTGATGAAATCACATCAGTAGATAGCCTGGAGGTTGGGAGTGAGGAGGTGGAGGAAAACTACTGCATGAAGAAAGGCATGACGGAGGTAGCACCGGAAAAAACCCATGAAAGTGAAGACGGAGGCCAGAATGTCCAACGGTCCTTGTACGCTGGACCGGGGCAAGTAATCGCAGACGGCGCGTCAGTCCAAGTCAGTGGTACTAGCAGCAGTTCAGAGAAGGAGGTTGTGTCGGATTCTCTTGGGGACAAGACGCCACCTAACACACAGGCTTTTGGAGTAGACTGTACTGGGTTTCAGGCTGGACGTCCAGGTTCAGAGAGGCAAGACGGAAACGAGCATGGTGCAGACATGGCTAGCTGGACTACCCCTTTCGCATCACAACAGATTTTCACTAAAGAAGGAAAATCTGGGGCAGTGAGGGACCCACTAGAAAGAAATGACAGTGACGGGGCTATCCTCATAGAGGCACAGGAGGCAGATGAGGGACCCATTGAGAATTGTGAAAAAGTGAATAATGAAGGCAATAAAAGTTTGATGGGCCACAAAGGTATTGGGCCTCAATGGCAAGTTTACTCAAGGAATAAGGGAGGGAAGAATAGGCCTCAGTTGATGAACGTAAATAAAACCACTTCAGCAGTGGATAATAGCTCCGGAAAACAGATGGGCTCAAATGGGAAAAAGGAGCAAACAGCATCTGCCAAAAAAGGGAATGAGCACATAACCGTGTTATCCAGACATAAATCACCCACAAAGACTGGGGGGGACAGTGGGCTAAAAGGGGATGAAGGTGAGGTGGGACTAAAGCAAATTGCAAACTCAGACACAGAAACAATATCCAGCTTTTCAACTCCCAAACAGGAGGAGTTCTGGAATATGGCTCAACAATTTGGGGTAACCAGCCATTACAAGGAGGATATTATTAACAGATTTCTGGTTATGGAGACAGCAGAAAAGGGGGAGACTTCAAGGAGGGGAGGAGAGGAGGTGGAATTATGAAGATTTTATCGTACAATATCAGGGGTCTGGGGAGGGGGGTCAAATGGAATTCAATAAGGAAAATGGTGAGCAAAGAACAAGTTGATTTGTTATGCCTACAAGAAACTAAGAAGGAAATTATCACAAAGATTACTTGCCAAGCTTTGTGGGGAGATTCAAATGTTATGTGGGAATTCCAGCCAGCAGTTAATAAAGCTGGAGGGCTGTTATGTATATGGAGTGATGAGACTTTTAAGGTAGAAAAAAGCTGAAAGGCAATGGCTACATTTATCTGGAAGGGGTTTGCTTGCCTGAAAATAGGAAGGTTACAGTTATTAATGTGTATTCACCCTGTGATGCAACTCTGAAAAAATCTCTGTGGGAAGAAATTAAATTGATAAGGAGAACATATGTTGCTGACTTATGGTGCATTATTGGTGACTTTAATCATATCAGAAGACCATCAGAAAGGCTGGGTTTGGGGCAGAATTATCAATATGGAAGCAGTCTAAAAGATTTCAATGATTGGATTGCTGACATAGATGTGGAGGAGGCACCTAGAATAGGAAGAAAATTTACATGGTATAGACCGAATGGCTCAGCCAAAAGTAGATTGGACAGGGCATTCATATCTGCTGATTGGCTGTCTCTCTGGCAGGGTTGTTATCAAACAGCTCTGGACCGCAATTTCTCAGATCACTGCCCTATTGTGTTAAAATCCACACAGGTTGATTGGGGGCCAAAGCCATTCCGGTTCCTTAATTGCTGGTTACAGGACAAATCCCTTCCAAAAGTCATAGCTGAGGTGTGGAGCTCGTATAGGAAACCTGGCTGGGGAGGTTATATTTTAAAAGAGAAGCTCAAACTGCTGAAACAGAAGTTGAAGATTTGGAACAAAAAACAATTTGGCAATATTCAACAGAAGATTAGAGACTTAGAAATGGAACTGAACAAGATGGAAATACAAGCAGAAGATAGACAAATGTCTGAAGACGAAATAAAAAGGAGAAAACAAATCCAGGAGGATCTCTGGGCGGCTGCAAATGCCAATGCATCTTTGCTAAGGCAAAAGGCGCGGTCGATATGGATTAAGGAGGGTAACTGTAATTCACGTTTCTTCCATGTGTCTGTAAACTGGAAACGCAGGAAGAATATGCTACAAGGAATATTAATTAATGGATGCTGGGTACAAGAGCCAGGAAGGGTTAAGGAGGTCATTACAAAATTCTTCAAAGACAGCTACCAAGAATCAGATTTTGACAGACCCAAACTAGATGGGATTCAATTCAAAACTCTAGACAACCAACATAACAGTGTTTTGTCAACTCCCTTTGAGGCATCAGAGATAAAAGAAGCAGTGTGGAGCTGTGGCAGCGATAAAAGCCCTGGACCGGATGGTTTTAATTTTAATTTCATAAAGGCTTTTTGGGATATTTTGAAGCCAGATTTTCTCCGTTTTCTGGATGAATTTTATGCAAACGGGACATTCCCAAAAGGGTCAAATGCATCATTCATAGCTTTGATTCCTAAGAAGTTGGATCCCCAAAGTCTATACGATTATAGGCCTATTTCTCTTATAGGCTGCATCTATAAGATAGTGGCCAAGGTGCTTGCTAACAGGCTGAAAAGGGTGATGCCTATTATCATTGATGAAAGACAATCTGACTTCATTGAGGGGAGACAATTATTGCACAGTGTTATCACTGCAAATGAGGCAGTTGAGGAGGCTAAGAGGAGCAGGAAAAGCTGTTTGATTTTTAAGGCAGATTTCCAGAGAGCATATGACTCTGTAAGCTGGGATTTTCTTTTGTATATGATGAAGAGGATGGGTTTTTGCTCTAAATGGATATCCTGGATTAAAGGGTGTTTATCATCAGCCTCTATATCTATATTGGTAAATGGAAGCCCAACATCAGAATTTCAGCCTCAGAGGGGTCTTAGACAAGGTGATCCATTGGCCCCTTTTCTGTTTAACATTGCAGCAGAAGGTCTAACGGGGATGTTAAGAGAGGCACAAGCAAAGAATCTGTATGAAGGCTTCAAGGTGGGGAATAAAGAAACTGATGTCAGCATTTTGCAATATGCAGATAACACCATTTTCTTTGGGAATGCAACTACAGAAAATGTGAAAGTTCTAAAGATGCTGCTGATGAGCTTTGAAATGGTGTCGGGGTTGAAGTTAAATTGTAATAAAAGTAATCTTGCTGTGTTTGGGATGGATGATCAGTGGATATCTACTGCGGCTAGTCTCCTTAATTGTGGTGTAATGTCTGTACCTTTTCCCTACTTAGGTCTTCCTATTGGGGCAAATCCGAGGTGTGGGTCAACATGGGGTCCAATTATCAAAAAGTGCGAGAGAAAATTAGCCATTTGGAAACACAAATACCTATCCTTTGGGGGAAGGGTAACCCTTATTAGGGCGGTCCTTAACTCAATTCCTATTTTCTTCTTTTCTTTTTTCAGGGTGCCAAGGCAAGTGATAACTAAACTGGAAAGGGTGCAGAGGAGGTTTTTGTGGGGAACTAATCCTGATCAGAAGAAAATCCCATGGGTCAAATGGGAAGCAGTGTGTCTCCCAAAGGAGAATGGGGGGTTGGGAATCAAGAATTTAAAGGTCTTCAATCAGGCTTTACTAGGAAAATGGTGCTGGAATTTATTTCACCAGCCGGAAGCTTTATGGGCTCAAATCTTGGAATCCAAATAGGGAGGCTGGAGGAATATACAGACTTCCTCGAGATTATCATCAGCTTCGGTATGGTGGAAAGACTTAGCTTTGGCTTATGGATCTGTACAACTTGATGGTTGGTTTTTTAGTGGCCTTACTTGGAAGATTGGGTGTGGTAGAAAGGTACTATTTTGGGAAGACCCATGGAAGATAGACCGGACTTCATTGAAAGACACATATCCTAGACTTTTTCGGATTTCACAACAGCAAAAACAATTTATGCAGCACATGGGATGTCAAAATCAACATGGTTGGGATTGGCATCTACAATGGAGAAGACCTTTTAGGGAGAATGAGATTCAGCAGGTTATAAGATTTTTGGAAGATATACAGGGGTTGGCAATTAATCAACAGCAATCAGATTCCTGGTTTTGGTCAGGAGAATCTAATGGAAATTACTCAGTGAAAAGTGCCTACCACCTGCTTATCAGTGAGGAGGGCAGACACACGCAGGATGAAGCTTTCAAGACTCTTTGGAAGCTGAAAATACCAACCAAAGTAGCATGCTTTATATGGAGGCTTTTGAAAGATAGACTACCTACAAGACACAACCTTAGGAGAAGAAATGTAGACATAATAGACATTCATTGTCCTTTTTGTAATAACCACCAGGAGGATGCCTCACATCTTTTCTTCAGCTGTCCTAGAATCTTACCTTTGTGGTGGGAGTCATGGGCATGGGCAAGTCTATTGGGAGTATACTCTTGTGATCCAAAGGAGCATTTCAGACAATCCTCTTTCTGTCATCTACGTGGGAAAGCTTTGGATAGGTGGTTATCTTGGTGGACTGCATTAACATGGTGTACTTGGAATCATCGAAATCAAATCCTCTTTCATAATGAAACGTTTAACGGTCACAAACTCTTGGAAGATGCCATCTTTTTTTGCTGGTCATGGCTGAGGAACCTAGAGAAGGATTTTGATACCCCTTTCCATTATTGGTCTTCCAACTTGAGAGAGTGTTTTGTATAGCTGGGAAGGGTTTTTTTTTTTATTTTTCTTTCTGTTCGATCTTGTCAGAACTTCGTTGGCTTTGGTGCAAAGCCATCAAAGTTCTGTGTAGATTTCATTATTTTGTACTCACAGCAGTACTTCTTGTACTGTTTTCATATATATAAATATATATTATCTTTGCTGATAAAAAAAAAAGTGAGAATGAAATGTTTGTGGTCCATTTTGACCAGAATAGAGGTAAAAATAAAATTTATCCGCAATTTTATAATATTTTATAAGTGTTAAAAGTGGACTGTACATGGCATTTAGATGTTTTTGAAAACTTGCAAGGGCAAAAATATCTTGTGAATATATATATATATATATATATATATATATATATATATATGATATTTTTGCTCCTAATCAACTGAGAGAAAAATTCATGAACTCCTAAAGAGGGTTGTTAGAGTAGTGTAGGTTGCGGTGTGATGACAGTAGTGCAGTGTCATTGGTGTGTGGTTAGAGTGGAGGGGCAAGTGGTAAGGGGTGATCAATGATGTCTCTCGGGTGATCAATGATGTCTCTCTTTACATTCCATTCTCAATAACGAAATAAAACCCACCTCCCTGCTTCACTCAGAATGTCTTTAGCTGAAACACGAGAATACTGAATTATCAGGGCCTATAATCTTCCTGAAATATTTTTTAAAATTTGAACTAGATGTGGGGATTATACAATGTGCATTACATTCTTAATCAGTAGCTCACTTACCCTTTATATTATTTATGTTATTATTTATTTAAAATCATAGAATTTAGTATGATTTTTTTGGGTACATATTTTAGCATTGTTTTGTTGTCGATAAGTTTGAAATGAAATCATTTTATGAAAGTGATTTTTTTTTTTAAAAAAAAATATTTCTACTAGTTTAATATATCATCTTTTCGCACACACACACAGTTTGACAGGAAGGAATGTTTTCTGGAATTAGTTGGCCCTTTTAATTCTTAATATCGTAGTATGCTTGATATGCTTTGCCTTTTCTGAAATAATCTCTTTGCACATTTGGATTATCAGATTTTTGCTACAACTGTACTCAGATGTGACATGTTGTTACTTCTTTGCCCCATTGGGCTGCAACTTCTTTTGGTATGTTATGCTTTTCTGTAACTTGCTTTTCATTTTTCCGTTTTCTCCTTAAATTCTTGAGCTACTGATAGAGAGCTTGTCAATTCTTTAATTTGTTTGTTTGGAGGATATCTAATGAGTTATGATGCTTCCCCCTACTTGTACCTGTTCTTGTTTTCCTGATAAACTTTCTTCTATATATTTAAAAAGAAAAGGAAAAAATCTGGCTATTCTCATTATTTTCTGTTGGATGCTTGAATTTCTTATTTTCCAACACCACTCTCTGTGTCTATTAAACTATTGCATCCTATTCTTTATCTTGCTTTTAATAATGTTATGTAAAAACAGATAAGAAATTCTATTGAGCTGTCCTGGCAACAGTTCTAATATTGATATCATCATTTCCCAGCATAATTTAAATTAAATCTGATTTGGACTTTTATCTTATCGAATATTTCAATTTAAAGGCTACCAATCTATGAGTTGGTTATTATTGCATTCATGAGAATTTTTGTTGCTTTGTCACTATCTCAGAGGCTATAGGATGATTGGCAAATGTGTTTAGAATGTTCAATTGGGTCACCATAGAATCCCTATGTTGGACAGCCACCTTAATTTCATTATTGCATTCATGAGAATTTTTGTTGCTTTGTCACTATCTCAGAGGCTATAGGATGATTGGCAAATGTGTTTGAAATGTTCAGTTGGGTCACCATAGAATCCCTTTGCTGGAAAGCCACATTAATTTCATTGTTGCATTCATGAGAATTTTTGTTGCTTTGCCACTATCTCAGAGACTATAGGATGATTGGAAAATGTGTTTGAAATGTTCAATTGGGTCACCATAGAATCCCTATGTTGGAAAGCTGCCTTAATTTCAGTCACCCCTAACCTGCCTTAATTGCGGCCTCTTTGGGCTGTCTTAATTGTAGCCTTTTTTTTTTTGGGGGGGGGGGGGGGTTGACTAGAGATATGACTTAAAGAGAGCTCATAAAGCTTGAGCAATCCTCATTTTACAAACCGGTTTTGTGGGTTTGAGTTAAGCCTTAAACCCAATTTATAAATTTATAAGATGGTATCAGAGCCTATCTAAAATCCAATTTTTGGCCAACCCGCATTTGTCCATGCTCCAGCCAGATGTGTCTTGGGTGTGAGGGGGTGTTATTATTGCGATACTTGCATTTGTCCATGCTCTAGATGTCCAATCTTGAGCGTGAGGAGTGTGTTGGATAGCTGCCTTAATTGCGGCGACTCATCACCTGCCTTAATTGTGGTGGCCTGGCCTCTTTGGGCTACCTTAATTGTGGCCTCAAGGGGATTTGCTTAGTCTCACATTGACTAAAGATATGGTTATAAAGCTTGGACAATCCTCATCTTACATGTTCGTTTTGTAAGGTTGAGTTGGACTCTACGTCAATTTGTAAGACCCTTGTGACTCTGTGGAATTTTATTTAACATTTAAATATAGAACTTCATTGCGTTAACTATGCTTGTGTTGTTATCAATCGTTGGAGAACAATGTTTATTATATTTGGCATTTGAAGTTAATAGTGCTGTTTGATGAATTTTCTTATCCTCATTTTCTGACCTTGCAATTTTGGTTGAATTATTATAAAATTGAAATTTATTCTGAAAATTCCATACTTATGGTAACATGATCATGCTTTGTGCCTAATAAAATTCATCTCTTGAAGGAAAGACAAAAAAAATTTCAGTGTGGGGTGCTCTAAAACACTGCACTGGGATGGCTCTCTTCTGCATAGGTTGGTGACATATGCTTTTTTACTTTAATTTTAATCTGTTATTTAAATAAAATCAAAATTTTATGCATGATAGGATGCTATTGTTAAAATTTGATTCTAACATTATGGTCTTCTGATTACAGGTCTAACCATATTGGTTGATTCAATTATGTGGAAAAGATTATTGTGGCCTGAATTTGAAGTTTTTTGGTTTAACTCTGTACTAAACAAGAGCTCTGAATGGGGAGTATCCTTCACCAAGTTTATATTGAACAACTGTATAGCTGTAGAATATGAAATACATGTTATACATATTTCATGACCAGGGTATTTTTTAATTTTCTTCTGGTTCTGTTTGGTTTGAAATTTTTTTTTTTTGTTTTCACAAATAATTACAAAATTCCCACCTTGTTTTCACTTTCTTTCCTGTTTCCAAAGATTTGTTTGTACAGGAAAAAAGAGAAGAAAAACCCATTTTCGCTATTTCTTGTATAAATCATTGAAAACAGGAAACAAAGTGAAAATAGATTTATTAATGTGAAAGCATATAACATTTTAACCAAACAGGCCTTTGTTTGCTACCTTATATATTACTTAATGATGAGGCTAAGCCCTAGTTTAACAAGGAGTTACGAGACAAGATCTTTTGTCACCTTTCTTGTTCACTTTAGAGGTTGATGTTCTGAATTGAATACTTTCAGTTGCTGTTTGTGGATAGGGATATCATTCAGGATATTAGAGTTGGTTTACCATTTAGAGGAGGTTATGGTCTTCATCTTAAGTTTGCAGATGATACACTTCTCTTTTTAGCGGATAATGGTACCTTTGGGAATGTTCTTTCTATTAAATTTTTGGAAGTTATCTTTGATTTTTAGGTTAACTTTTCTAAGAGTGATTTGGCTGGTTTAATTGTGAATAGCTATGTTCTTTCTTCCATTGCTTCTCTGGATGTTGTGAAACTTTACAGTGCCCCTTCACATACTTGGGAGTTCCTTTTGGGTGGTAATCCTTTTCTACTTCTTTTGGAAATCCTGGGATTACTCAGATCTTTGATTTAAAGTGAATACTAAATTGTATCTAATTCTGTGCGGGCTGACTTTGAAAGCCATTTATTTATGTGACCCAAGAAGGATTGTTCAAAGAGATTTGTACTTCCTTTGTCTCATATTATTTGTCTCTTGGGGTATTTTAGTTTGTTTCATAATATTTGTCACTTTTAGAAAATCAGGAAAGCATTATTTACTTTTTTTCCATCAATACCCTCATTTATGAGTATCTCACCTAAATACTTGAATGAATTCACAAATACATTCTAACTCTTTAAAGAAGGGTAGTTTTCTCAAAGTTCTCTTATCATAGTAATTTGTGTAACTAATAATTTTCTTAAGTGTGCATTACCTTAAAAGACATAATATGAAAAAGAGTAATTAGTAAATTTTTGCAACAAGAGGATTTTGGTGTATTGGGATTAGGGTTTGTGTGTTTAGTGGCTAATACTTGTATTCTTCATTGATTGTGAATTTTCTCTCTGTTTTGCCCATGGACAAGGCACACTAAGCTTATTATCATGATATCATCTAAAATCTGCATATTGTCTGTTGTCTTTGATAACACTGTCCTATTTGTATTTGATAAATTATTATGTTCCTTGACAATATTTTTGTTAGACACATGCTTTCCATTGGTACTTCACCTCAGCACTTCCTCGTTCACTACTTGCTGCATATCCACTTTCACTAGTAAGTCTTGGATTAGCAAATATCCTCTAACGATTGCCTTGTTACTTATGTAGATTTCTAGCCTGACATGGTGGTTTCTTCCACTTCCACTGATCTGGTTAATATTTTGTAACTTAAATATGAAATATTTTGGGTTTTCTCCTTAAAATTGAACTGTCTGAAGGTAGTACTTAAAGGTTAATATTTTCCCTATGATTAATGTTTGAACTATGAATTAATATTGAATATTTCTTACCTGTTAGCTTTGGAAAGTATTTGTTCCCTTTTTGTTTTCAGCCAGTTCAAATATCTTAAATGCATACACTTAGTCATGTATATTCTTGAAAACCCAGTTTAAAAGATAATAGGATATTTGGATTGTGGATAGTCATGGTATATTGCACTGAAGACCAGGCTAGTTGTATGATTAGTGTAGCTGTTGCCATTTAAGAATGTATCATAACTATTTTTTAGAGAAGGAAAGAAAGAAATTATTTTAGATTAGGAGAATTATATACACATGACAATTAAAATTGTAGAGTTATTTCATTGACATTATTGGTTTAATATTTCATTCCTGTTATTGGGATCTCATGTATAAAGGATTTTTTTTTAATTATTTAACAATTAGCATACTGATGCACAATGAAGCAGCATTAAGGATTGTTTTGTTATTTACAATTTTTTATGTTATTCTCATAAAGTTTTGAATTTCCTTTTATTTGAGAGATGTCTTACTATTTTAGGGATTTTATTCTTCGTTATATGTTCTTAAGAAAATATTGTCATGTTAAAATTTCCTGTTTAATTTAATTCGATTAGGATTTAACATTTAAGGATTTTAATACTATTTAATTAGGATATAGCTAGGATTTTATATTAAACTGGGATTTTCATAATCTTTGGGTTATAAATATCTTTTGAGTTTCTTATGTTATTTGGACTTCATTATAATACAATATTTAGATTTTCTTTTCTTTAGAGAATATTTTTAAACTCAACCAGAGGAGTACTCTTGCCTTAGATGAGTTCTTTAGGTGAATTGATCCACATCACATGCCCTACAGTATACTACGCCACTTTTTCTACCTTCCTCGAAAGGAAAAAAATAAAATAAATAAAGGAAAAGAACTGGGAAAAGAAAAAGAAGAAAGCCTCCTTTTCATCCTAACTTCAGTTACTTGACAATTGACATGCTGTCTTCTTTGCAGTTTGGCCTTTTTGTAGACAGAAGGGTACGATCTTTCACTTTTCCAGTTCTTGCCTTCATTTTGCTTTATTCTAAGCTTCCCCACAAGGTATTACAATTATAATCTGAAATCCATTGCCTAATTTGTGTTTGTCTTCAAATTGAAACATGTATTTAGTATTATTCTGATTGATATTGCAGGAGCTTCGTTTTATCATAAGTTCAGTTCCAATATTTAACTTGTCTGCTTCAATTGCTTCTAACAGAATGTAAGTTCTCCTTATGAGTATTGTATAGGTTTGTCAAAACTAATTGGGTTCTATTTGTATTTTCTGAAATTATTTCATTGTGTGATCTTATATACTAAAATACAACTGAAAATGGATATTATGGGAAAGCAAGTAATTGAGATTTTGAAATATGAATGAATGTGCATTCCTTTCCTTGTTTCTATGGCATTATTAGTATTTAGTATGCATTCTTTCTCATTTGTTATTGGATTATGAACAATATTCGTAACTTTTTTAATGTTTATCAACCTATATTTTGGCTTCAAGAATGATGATGCTGTGTAACCTGTAAGGAAGCTCATTAGACCAAGGGATTAAGTTTTGCTCTCAAATGACAATACTTGATTATGAGCACCTGAGAGGCAGTTGCCCCTTATTTCAGACAAACTTGAATTTTGCCTTAAGGATGTTCATATATGGTTGTTGCGTGGTCTATCAAGGATCATGCATATTCCTTGTTTAAATTATGTAAAATCTGGATTGAGAAGCATGTTTTCTTCATCATCCTTTGTAACTCAAAAAATTGAATAACTTGCAGTTGCTAAAATATATTGGAGCAAGTTAGTTCAATATACAAAGCATCTTCCTCAGTCTTCTGTATATATTGGTTCTTCTGAACTGGGCTTAATTTAGTGCTCCAATAATACAATATGGGTTGTACTCTAATAATACAATATGGCTGTTCTATTCATTTTGTTAGTCACCAAGTGAATGCAACAAGACAGTTTGCTTCATTGCATATTTGCATTTTTTATTTTTTTTGGCCAGCCAAAATAAATAATATATTTATAAGAAAGGAATGTCTGCATTACAAGAAGTACTGCAAAACAAAAACCTAGTATAACAAAACAGAACTAAGGAGGCTTAAAACATGGAAACATGATAAAAGCCCCCTGAGTTCTGACTTAGAACTAGGTCAACATACACAAATACATCTTAGACCTTCCCTCCCCTGATTACAAAAGCCTTCCCCATGTTAGTAGACCAGAAATGGAAAGGAAAAGTAAAACCCTCCTCCAGATTTCTAAGCCAAGACCAGCATAGGAATAGCCCATCCTCCATCAGGTTTTGCCTATTAAAACTGGCATCTTGAAAGATGATTTTGTTCCTATGACACCAAATAGTCCATGTCAGAGCTACCCACCACGTCTGCCATCTCATCGATCTAATTCCATTGTCTCCGTAAAAAGAGTGTTGTAGGAAGTGTTCTTTTGGAGTTATGGAAGATACACTAACAGTATTGATCCACGACAAACATTCCCACCAAAGTGGTATAATACTATTACAGCTGAAGAATAAGTGAGACACATCTTCCTTAATATTCCTGCAGAAAGGGCATAAGTTGTCGCTGAGTTCCACGTTTCTTCTACACAGGTTCACCTTAGAAGGCAATCTGTCCCTAAATAGTCTCCAGACGAAACATAGTGCCTTATTAGGTACTTTTAGCTTCCATAAGTCCTTAAATATACCCTCTTGAGGCAGACTATTCACTTCACTGTCAATACAATGATAAGCACTTCCCACTGTATATTTCCACCCGGATCAGCCATCCAAGTCCAAGTGTCATATTGCTGTAATTGTATGTCCATGTCTTGGATGTCCTTCATGAAGTTTACAGCAGATTCAACCTCCCCCTCCATAAAATGTCTTCTCCAGCTAAGCTGCCATTCCCAACCAGATTGGGTCATTGTACCCATATGATGAATGAATTGTCTTTGTTGATTAGATATCTGATACAGTCTTGGGTACCTTTCCATCAGGGTAGTGCCATCATTTTTCCATCCATCTTCCCAAAACATTATCCTAGAACCACATCCCACCTTCCATCTGACCCCACTTCTAAACCACTGCCCCTCATCATTGGAGTTATAAAATAAGCTGAGATCCCTCCACCATATAGATTCTTTGCCGGTTCTTGTAATTTCTGTCAAACTCCTCCAGCCCCCATATTTTGATTCTAACACTTGTGCCCATAGGTCCTCTTGCTGGTGGAATAAATTCCAATACCATTTCCCAAGTAAGGAGTGATTAAATTTAGTTAAATCTTTAATTCCCAGTCCCCCGAGCTCCTTTGGTTGGCAAATCAACTCCCATCTTACCCAGGCTATCTTCCTTTGGTCATCATTTCCACCCCACAAAAACCTCTTCTGAATTCTCTCCAAGCAAGCAATCACCTTCTTCGGAGCCCTGAAAAAAGACAAAAGGAAAATAGGGATAGAGTTCAGGGTTGACTTTATCAAGGTCACCCTTCCCCCAAAAGAAAAGTATTTATGTTTCCATTTAGCTAATTTTCGCTCATATTTCTTGATTAAGGGATCCCATGTCTCAATACGTCTTGGATTAGCTCCAATAGGAACACCGAGGTATGAAAATGGTAACAACAGCCTTCTACAGTTCAGATAAGCTGCAGCATTATTGGCCCACTGCTCATCCATCCCAAAGACCCCAAATCTGCTCTTGGAAAAGTTGATTTTCAGCCCCGATACCAATTCAAAGTTCCTCAACATCACCTTAATGACTTTCACATTTTTGGTCGATGCAGTACCAAAAAGTATAGTGTCATCAGCATACTGCAGAATGCTGATATCAACACCTTTCCTCCCCACCTTATATCCTTCAAACAGATTCTTTGACTGAGCCTCTCTTATCATTCCAGTCAGGCCTTCAGCCACTATGTTGAAAAGGAGTGGTGCAAGTGGGTCACCTTGTCTAAGGCCTCTTTGTGGTGGGAATTCAGTAGTAGGACTTCCATTCACCAGAACTGATATAGAAGCAGATTTTAAGCACCCTTCAATCCACATAATCCACCTAGGGCAAAATCCCATTCGCTTCATCATATATGACAAGAATTTCCAATTAACTGAATCGTATGCCTTTTCATAATCAACTTTGAACACGAGACAGCTTCTATTTTCTCTTTTTGCCTCATCAATAACCTCATTTGCTATGAGTACACTATGCAACAGTTGTCTCCCCTGAATAAAAGCTGATTGTCGATGATCAATAATAAAAGGTAGCACCTTTCTCAACCTTGCAGCTAAAACCTTGGCCACAACCTTATACACACAACCTATTAAAGATATAGGTCTGAAATCATTTAATCCCTGTGGATCACTAACCTTAGGAATTAAGGTTAGGAAAGAAGCATTACCACCCTTAGGAATTTTACCATTTACATAAAATTCGTCCATGAAACAAAGAAAATCAGCTTTGAAGGTCTCCCAATACTATTTAATAAATTTGAAGTTAAATCCATCCAGTCCAGGGCTCTTTTCATTGCCACAAGCCCACACTGCATTCCTCACCTCAATTACATCAAAACGGGCCATCAGACTATCCATGTGCTGCTGTTCAATGGCTTTGAAATTAGTGCCATCTAGATTAGGTCTATTCAGAACCGGCTCCTCAAATTTCTTCTTGAAGAATAGCCAGATTTCTTCTTTAACTCTGTTAGGCTCAGTAATCCAACACCCATCAACCATTAATCCTCTGATCATGTTGCTGTTGCGCTTCCAGTTTACAGTCATATGAAAGAAACTAGAATTGCAATCCCCCTCTTTTATCCACTTGGATCTAGCCTTCTGCCTTAGGATGGAAGCATTTGCCTGGGCTGCAGCCCATAACTCCTCCTGAAGTTGTTTTCTTCTCTGCACCTCATCTTCTCTAAAATGTCTCCCATCACCCTCTATTTCTAACTTGTTGAGTTCCATCTGCAAAGATTTAATCTTCAGCTGCATATCACCAAATTGTGTTTTATTCCACAACTTAATCCTCTGTTTCAGATTCTTAAGTTTTTCTTTTATAACAAAACCCCCCCAACCACTGATCAAATTGGAATTCCATTCATCACACACAATCTTCCTGAATGAATTATCCTGAAGCCAGCAGTCCAAGACCCGAAAAGGTTTTGGGCCCCAATCAACCACGGAGGATCTCAGTAGGATAGGGCAGTGGTCAGAAAAATTTCGTTCCAGAATAAACTGAGTAGTGCCCTGCCATTTAGTGATCCATTCTGCTGATACTAGTGCTCTATCCAGTTTACTTTTGGCAGTCCCATTTGGTCTATACCATGTAAAGTTACATCCAATGCAAGGTACGTCCTCAACTTCTAGATCAACTATCCATTCATTAAACTCCTTAACAATACCATCATCATGGTATCTCAGACATAACCCCATTCTTTCTTGAGGTTTTCTAATATTGTTGAAGTCCCCAATTATGCACCATAAACCCCCCCATGTTTGTAACTCTCAACTGCCTTATGTCCTCCCATATTTTTCTTTTCAAATATACTTCACAAGGTGAATATATGTTCACAATTGTAGCTTTACTGCCATCAGCAACCCGTGTCCCTTCCATATATATAAATCCAGCCCCTAACACCTTATTCTCCAAAATAAAAACCTTGTTACTCCAGATACAGAGTAGACCTCCAGCCTTGTTGATTGCAGGCAGGAATTCCCAATTGATATCATCATCTCCCCATAGTGCATTACACACCTTAGCATCAATTGTTTCTTTTTTAGTTTCTTGTAGGCACAGCATATCCACCCTTTCTTTTGATATCAGTTTCCTAATTGCAGTCCACTTAACACCCCTCCCCAGCCCCCTGATGTTGTAGGATAGAATCTTCATTGATCACAAGCATTGCCCCCCAGCCTCACAAACTCAGCCTTATCTCTGCTTTCCATATCAAGCATATTGTTCACTATTTCTGTCTGATTATACCCATCCACTCCCAATAATTTTGCTATCTCCCAGTCACTGTCAGCATCAATTCTCCAATCATGTTTTGAATAGCTATGAGCTGCCTTTGCCTCAGATGAGCCATCATTGTCACCTGGATTCTTGTTCTCCCAATCCGCTACCACCTTAAGGCCACCACCCCTGGACGAAGAAGGGGAATTTTCAAGGACGTTCATGACCTCTTTCCCTTTCTTATTGGGCTGCTGGATGGTGCTTTTAGGTTGAGATCCACACATTGTTATGTCCTGAATATCCTTTTTGCACCCCCTGTTTCTGATATATACCATCCCCATAAAATTAGGCCCATATTTATTATGGCCCAATTCCTTTTCCTTGTCTTCACCTGAGCATACAGTGGTGGGGCCCATCCGATTACAAACACTCCCTGCTGTCCCTAACACCCTACGTGACGGTATATTCTGGACTCCCGTACAATTTTGTGTGTTTGGCTGCATCTCCGACGTGTCTTCTGCTTCAGCCCATTTCCCTAAACATCCTTCATTGTTGACTGCATCAGAGGCAAACCTAGGCACCGATATATCTTCTGCTTCAGCCCTTGACCCTAGGCGACCTTCTCTGTTGTCTGCATTAGAAGATAGGCCCGTACAGTTGATAGCTTGATTCACACATAAAGCCTGCTCTGCTCCACCTACCCTACTGCGTGATTTGTCGAGATTCAAACTTGAGACCGTCGGTTCCTGCGCACTGTTTTGACCATCAGGTATGACCCGTTGGTCAGCAACGAGGCAGTTACGGTCCTCCCTGTCGCCGCTCGTCGCCCCATACTGCGCTGGAGTTTCCGCCACCATCTCCATGTTCTCCGATGATATACTCAGCTCCATCATACTTTCATCGGAGGAAATTTCTTCCGATGACGCATCATACCTTCCCCTTTTACACCTGCACGAGCAATTACCCGTCTCCTCAACTATGTTAATTCTGTATACCACATCATTGATAGATACTGTAACGTTGTGATGGATAATAGGCTGCCAAGGAGTTTTGATAAGCACCGGGGCCCTATCCAGTCGGTGGAGGTCTTCAGTATCATCATCCAAATCTACCAAATCCCCTACCCCAGCAACGATTTGTCTTATAGATTCAGTGTTCCATGCATGCAATGGAATTCCCCAACACAATATCCATACCAACCTAAAGCCGGGCTTCAAATCTGGAGACCATTTATGCAACGTATGAAACAGAGATAGACCGTTTTCTACAGCTTCTCTGCACATTGCTTCTGCTGTAGAGTCGCTAAACCCCTTTAATAATACCATATCATCACCCAGGTATTTGGGTGTAATATCGTCGTCCCCGTCCCATAAAATCTCCTCTTCCAGTCTGTCAAATTTCGACAGATTTCTAAACCTACCGATCGATGCCTTGTTGTACCAATTCCACTTTTCCGGCGGAATAGATAATTGATGGTTGAATGGGATGGAGACCTCACCGCTAGAGCATGTACTGTAGGTCGTCTCCTCATCCCAAAGTGGCTGGACGACGCGAGAACCTTCGCGTATGATTGACGATACGGCATTTGTCTTTGAGTGTTGTCGTACCGCTCTGGTTGCGCCCAAGTGATCTTCTCCTTGCCCTTACTCCTCACAGATATTTTGTCGCCACCGATCTCCCTATGATGATGTTGGTCCATTTTGGTTCGTTCCCTGCTATGCTTAGGCAGGTTAACATGTAGCTTGAGTCCACCGACAACCAGATTATCTAGCTTCCTTTCAAGGTAGCCCACATCCTTAACCCCTTTGAATCGCACAAAACCATACTTTCTGCCACTTTGGTTTCGGTTCTTTGCGATGAATATTTCTCTTACGTTGCCCCACTTTTTGAATTCTGTCCACAATTCTCTTTCCCCTATCTCCTCAGGAAATCGAGTGAAATAGAAGGAAGTTATCTCCGCCCTATCCCGCCAATCCTGTCTCGCCCTCCCCCATCGTCGAACCTCCACATTTTCCGTACCTCGTTGTCCGTAGCCAAATCCAGCGTAGTTGAGACATGGTCTAGCCTTATATCCCTCACCGGAACGCTCTCTAAACCTATTTCTGTGACTGACCCTCACCCACTCACTGTCTCTCTCTCTAAAATTCTCTCTCATCTCTCAGCTTCCTGGGTACTTGTGTTAATTATATTTAATGACACTACATAATTCAAGGAATCCAAAGGTATTTGACATTTTGATGGCATTCATAACATTAGGTGGTTTGAGGTCATTTACATGAAATTTCATTTTGCTTATTGGTAATTTAGTTTTAAATTCAATATGACAACAGAAAAAAAAAAAAAAAACCATTAACCTACTAGTTTTAAATTAAATATGACAACAGAAACAACCCTTAACCTACTGGGTGGTGAGGCAATATAGTATGGATACATTATTATGATCATTGTCATCTAGTCATTTTGATAGAGGAAAAAGTTAACTAGATATAAAAACAATTGGAATAATGAATACAATATATCCATCTAAACTAGAAATCTAAAATCAGTCGAGAATAGGAAAGAGAAAGCTACGAATGCAGCACAGCTGCTCAATTTCTCCATGCATGACACAAACTGTTGAAGTTGAAACTGCTGTGACTTGTGAGTTGAGTGCCAAAAATTTGAAGAGTGATGATTGAGCTGAACTGTATTTACAATCTAAACAGAGATATGAAAATTTCAGATGTTTCCCTCTTTGAAGAATTATATCTGTTTCCTTTTAAATTACTAACCTTCAGTAATATGCATCCTGAAATGTTTCAGTTACAACAATAAGAAAAAGATGATTTGGAACTTGCTTTTCCTCATTTTGCTGGGATTACTTTTAATGAGGTTAGTTCACCTGTCATTTTGTTTCATTGTGATGGATATATCCTTCTTTTTTTGTACTTACTCTCTATCTTGCAGTCTTGCAGGCACCATCACAAGTTTCATGGCATCATACTGGAACTATCCTAGTGGCCATGCCTTAAAAGAATTGCATGGAATTGGTGAGTACATGAGTCCTGAAATATCCATGCATTGGCTGCAAAGTATTTTGCTAGAATTTTCCTAGAGAGAAACTGTTCCTTGTTTGTCCCTTAATTTGGTAAAATATTGGAGTTGCAGTTTCTATTTTTCATAATCAACAGTGGCAAGTTCTGTTAAAATTGTTAATACTGTTGGACCCGTTGGATCTCTGATGAATTACTAAACATCAATTTTTAATATGGTTCAATACTGAGCTTGATATTTTGGTCATGGTTTATTGTTCTAAAAATTATTTCCATACGTGCTATCTGAGTGTTCATATTGTATGACATTCTGGATTAAATTAAATGATGTGTGACTTTGGGGTGCTTTATTAAATGATGTGTTGTATGACATTCTCTGAATCTCTTACCCGCATTCCAAAAATATATCTCAATTCTCAAAAGGATTTCTAGAATAAACTACATTATTCTTCAGGCAGTGGTTTGAGCAAAAAAATTAGCATGTCATAATAAATATGCCAAAGCTTTCCCTTTGGTGTATAGAGCTGATGAGTTATTTTTTGGCTAATTTATGCATGGACCAATATGCAGTACTGGTTGGTACTGGTCCTTCTGATTTTCTCAAGGACAATACAAAGGCAGTGTTTGTGATACTCATACTTATTGTGATAGCCAAGATGCATTCCATATTGTCTCCAATCCTGTTTTCTAGGGCATGACCAAGCACAATGATGTAGATTGTCACTATCAGAAAAGATCCATTCTGGAGACATCATAACTTGTTTTGTCAATCCAAATGCTCACCAATCTTTTGAGTGGACCTTGGACAAGTTGTTACTTGTTATCTTTGTAAACTAGCTCTGGTCACATATGAGCTAATGCACTAGCTTTGACGGGTTGTGTTAGGAACATTTATTATTCTTTGTCCATTGAATGGCAACTAGAAAGATTGTATCTTTTTTATTATTACATTTATTATATAAATATGGAGTCTGTGGTGTAGTTGAAACACATTTATGGACATATGCTTTTGTTCTCTCTCTCTCTCCATGAACAATGTGTCAATTTTGGGAAAAGATAAAGGATTGTGCGTATTGTTACTGTGGTATTAAGGAAGATTTTTTCTTTGGTGTTTGGTTGATGTAACAGGATTTGTTTTGATTTGTATGATTTCTTTTCTTGCTCAGAATTCCTTTCATCTGAATTAGAAGTCAAATGAGCAGTCATTGAGACCTAAAACCAACTCCAATCCAGAAAGCCCCCTCATTTAAATTATAAAAAGAAGGAAATTTCAATAAAAGATAAAAAATTTGACCACTAAAGAAGATACTAATGTAACAAGTTTTTTGTTTTTATCTTTTTGATACTGCCCCTTGTCATTACTTTTGTTGTCTTTGTTTTGATTTTTTAATTGTTGCAGGCTTTCATAATGATACAGATGAACGGTGGGTGCACATTGATACATTTTCAGCCATGAATGGAATATCTCGCTTTTGTGAAAGTGAATTTCCATGGAGGTATATTTTGCTTCTTTCTTTTGCAGTGTACTAATGATGCATCGAGTTGTTAATTGCATGGATCCAAACAAACCTTTCTTTGACTAAATCTCATTTTTAAGGATCAATGAAGGCATGCCTTTCTGAGCCTTTATCTATGATTTAGTATCCACAGAAAGTTACAGTTCTCTAATTTCATTGTCCTACTTGGAATGAGATCACCTATATTTATTTTCAGAAGTTATGTTTTCAGAAGTTATCATTAGAATCGCTTCTTTGGCTGAGTAATAAATTGATGCAAAGAAAAACTTCATCGAATTCTTCGACTTGCACATTCACATTTTTCGGTTCCCTCCTTCAAATAAAGGAGAGTGTATTTGTTTATTTGATTTTATCTTTCCACAGTATACTGTAATTCAGTATGACATAGGTACCTTCCTGTTGGGAAGGCAGGTACTGTAGGCCTTGATAATGTTGCTGAAGTATGTAATCTGCTTTCTCAAGTCCAGCTTTTCTTAGTAGAGTGACAAGGAGCTGGAGCTATTTATAGGGTTATGAATGTGTTTCTTATTGCACTTATGAAAAAACAATAAACCTTGATCTATTTTCCTGATGCTCACCATATTCAGGTTCATTAGTTAGCACCTTATCTCTAGTTGAACTGAGCCATCATTGTGGTTATAGGGTTTACATTTTTAAACATCTACTTGTAAGTGTCTTCAATACCATTCATTGCTGTAGCAAGTTCAATACTGGATTTGCTACATGGTCTGTGATGTCCACATGGAAAAATTATGGAAAAACTACATATACAAATGATTAAATAAGAATGAGATAGCATGTTATGGGGAAGATTTAAGTGTTAACGAGGTATTAGCAGTATACTTCTCATTATTTCTGCATTCATTGCTTTCAATTTCCAACGATCAGACTATGCTGCTTTCCACTATTTTCCGAGTACAAGTAACTTATATACTATTCTCTGGTGCAGGTATTCTAAAGAAGAACAAATTAGCTTGCAAGAATTTCAGCAGAGAAATTTTACTTTTCTTATAAAGTGAGTTATCCATTAACATATTGCTAGTGTTTTTCTAGTACTTTGTCTGACAAACATATAAATTGTATAGCACATGCTAATGTTTATGATGAAAGATCCTACAAACTGTTGACAGAAAGTGTCGGTATTGTCAAGTGAGTAAGTGTGTGAAATAAAATTGATAAACTTCGTATGTTAGATCCGCCCTTGAAGAGTATGTGTTGTTGGCAAGGACTGCATCAGCATGTGTTGTGTGCATAGTGATCATTGCCATGAACCAACTATCCTAAAAGCTTTAGTTTTAAGTGAAGACACATGAATAGTTTTATATTACATCTCAATTACACCCATTCATGCAAAAGCCCTTGTGGCTTGAAGCTTGGATAGTGTGCAAGCCCACCAACCTTGAGCTGAAATTTAACTTCTTATTACAAGAATAGGGGCAGCACAGATTGAAATCTAGAACAATAAGTCATAGAATCTTTGTTACCATGTAATGGACCTACTATCCCAAAAGCTTGAGCTATTAAAGTGAAGACGCATGATGATTTTATAGTACATCTCTAACTGCCAACAATTTGGCATTTGGATTAATAAATGTTGTTTGACTTCTGTCATCTTTCTGTGCTTGCGTGTGTAGAATGTGAGAGGAAATGAATGTTTGGAGATATTGAATTGGAAGTTTATATATGATTTTTCACATGTCAACTCACTGACTAATTGCAAGAAATTTCCCCCTTTATCTGACCTCCATGTTGATCTTTAACAGTGAACATCCTGCGATCAATGGATTCAAGTGCCTGTTTACTGAAGATGGGTTTTCAAGAGTCCGCCTGAAACCTGGCTATCCACCAATTTTACTGGTTGGTAATTGCTATTAGTATTCCCAACCAGCTCAAAAAATGAATGCTTTGTTCATTCCAAAGGTATTGATCTCTGTTTTGACCCTTTGCAGGTTAAAGAGCCCAAAGTGTATGTTCATGGAAATTTAGAAAACCAGAATATTTTCAGCCAAAATTGGCCTGGCTGCCCATAATGCTCTCTGGTATGATAGTCTATTTGAAATCATCAGGTTTGAAGGATGTGGGTATCCTTTGCCACCCTTTTTTCTTAGTTACCAATGAGGAAGGAGTAGGGAGCAAGTGAAAGTTGGTATTGTGACCCCTACTAACAGTTCTGTGTTGTCAGTATTAAAGAGAATGTACATATGGGTACAATAGTTTTTCTTGTAGCATTTCAAATATTGATTCTCGGATGTAGCTATATCTGATTTTTGAATTACATATAGAAGATTCGGTTCAACAATCTGGTTTGGGATAACTTCATTTATGCTGTAAAACTTTTTGGCTCAATTCTGGTAATTGGTGTATACTGTTTGCTAGAGCAGAACTTTCTGTATTAACTAGCATGATACTCGTGTTTTTGCACGTTTTATAGGCAAATAAATAATATAATATATATTCAAATTATTAAGGTCATTATTAATAAGGAATCAATGTTTAAGTGGTGAGTATATTATTTACAAAAGTCTAAAATATAATTTTTTGTAGTCAGATATAACAATAAGATAAAAACCTTTGGGTAGACAAATAAATAATATAATATATATTCAAATTATTAAGGTCATTATTAATACGGAATCAATGTTTAAGTGGTGAGTATATTATTTACAAAAGTCTAAATATAATTTTTTGTAGTCAGATATAACAATAAGATAAAAAACCTTTGGGTAGGAAAAAATACAATGTGAATTTGTATATTAGAAAAACATCTTTTTAGTGCAATATTAAAAACATGATATCATGCAAAATAGGAGTAGTCATATATGGAGTTTAAATACAGTATAGATTAATAACTATGATAATGTTTATACTTTTACACTGTCTTGTATATATTAATATAATGTTATATGATAAATTGATTTAATAAGACATCCTAACATATCAAAGTGAATTTTGTTTAAATTTAGAAAATATAAAATAAAATGAGAGACTTATAAAAGTGTATTTTAATCTTATTCAAATATATAATTATTTAACACAAAAAGATGTTGTAAAAACAAAAAAAAATGTATAAGTTGTGAATAAAAATGACAATAGAGCAGGGGTGTGGATGGACATGTCTTTTGTCTCCATTAGGGGTTGGTATACCCACCATGTCCCCGTCCTCACTGATTCATAATATAAATTCAGTCCATTACAGTCAAAAAAATATTTTGAGCACAATTAGTGAAAACTAAACATGCAGTAGGTATTAAAGAGATTTAACTAAGTTGGTTAAACACGTGAATGTTATAAATCCTATGGCACCATATTCAATTCCTGCTCTTAAAAAAAAAAAAATGCAGTAGGCGTTAAGACCATTAAATTGAGAGTTATTCCATATATATAATGCTATGATGCTATTAATAGAACTATTAAATATTTTAAATTATTGATTAATATATTCTTATTTTTAATTTAATATTTATTCACATTGAAGTAAGATGAGTCTCCTTCGAATTCATTCCTCTCCGCATAACCAAACCCTCCTTTCTCTCTCTTTCTCATCTTCCCTCTCCCATTCCTCCTCACTCCACTTCAACCACTCTTCTTCTTCTTCTTCTTCTTCCTCCACCACTCTCACCCATGCTCACACGTGCTTCCACCCCCGCCTCTCGGTGCTCACGTGCTCCATCTCCAAGATCCACAGCTACGGCACCGTCGATTACGAGCGCCGCCCCATCTTGCGCTGGAACGACGTCTACCGCAGGAT
>PYAF01002936.1:2945-19025 GCA_007407185.1 Glycine tomentella | reverse complement strand
ATTGATTCCATCTCATAGTAGCTAAATTAGAAAAGAAGAAAAAATAATAGTATTGGATGATATGAAATAAAATACGTATAATAAAGTCATGTTTAGTTCTATTCCAACATATTTAAAACCAATCATGACTCAAAAGAAAAAAAAAAATAGCACCTTCCATTTTATTGTATTTCTAGGTGTCAATTGGGAACACAACTCCGAATATTTCAGGAATTAATGATGACAAATATTGAAATCATTTTGCAACTCAAAGTAATCTAGTTAATTGATTTAATTTTATTTTACTACTTTTACAAGAGAAAATCAAAGGAAAACAAAAGGAGGGCATTTTCATTAGACAACATTATCACGAATCAAATTATTTTTTTATTTCTCTTCCGATTTTGAATGAAAAACTATATTTAAGCATGCATTTTTTTTTTGTCTACACACGAGGAACAAAAACCCTCGGTGAATTTTGAGGATCATTGAAGAATAAAGGAAAAATCTAGGGAGGATAAAATAATTAAATTAGGGTTACTAATTATAATTTGAAATTAAAGATAATAGTGACGATTTTTCAAAATTGTCAAAAATTGTATTTTGAATTTTTAACGGTCATGTCATCATTTAATAAAGGAATCCTTACAACAGGGACTATGAATAAAATTTTTCAAATATCAAAGATCAAACACAAAGAAAAAATAAATTAGGAATCAAACACAAAATTTAAATATTTATTAGGGATCGAAAATATATTTTAACCAAAAAATTATCATAAAAAAATTGACTAATGCAACTTTCAAAATCTTGGAGAACTTGCAAATATTTATTATTATTTCTTACGATAAATGATAGCTAAAAAAGCAAAAAAAAAATATATCAAACAATCAACATAATAAAAAGGACAAGCACATGGTAAACGTTTAAGTTTGTCTTGGTTTGATCCAAGGTCCATTTTATTAATGTATGAAGAAGGATCTCCTATAGAGAAAGTTAACATGAGAGGATCATGTGAACTAATCACATCCATCTATATCTTTTAAACATGAGTTTATAATATATTTTTTATAAAATAAATTAAATAATTTCAATGGTGTAGATCTCATGCAGTGGAAATGTCATTGCAGGGGACAAAAGAACAAATTGATACATGGCTCATTTTGTTCCCATGTTGAGATATGTGACACGCATGCACACCATATATATAATTTTAGATATGTTGAGGTATGTGAAAGATGTGAGACATTTCAAAAATAAAATTGTGAGATATTTGAAAGACATATCCTGTCCATGTGAGCAAAAAGTGTGTCTAAAGCTCAATGACTTGTTATTTTTAACTAATTCTATATGTACCTTGCACATTCTCTCTACCAACTTTGCATCTTCATACTCTTCATCCGGTTGCCGATGTAGTTCTTTGACTTCTTTTGGTAGTTGTCGTTGCAGTGGCTGTACAAAAAAGCAACAAATGTTAGGTACTTGCGAAGTAAAGGTCCAATTAAGTTACATTAAGGAAAAATATGCATATGCATCTCTTTATTAAATTTTCAAGCCAGTTAGTATTGATCATCAAAATGGACAAAAGGAAAAGACAATGATTTTCCTACATGGCTCATTTTGCTCCCATGTTGAGTTATGTGGGATGTTTCAAGCCGAGCAAAAAATAAAAATATACTTGAAAGACACATCTTGTTTATGTGAGTAGAAAGTTTGTCTAACAATAAGGAGTTAGACAACAAATGTTTCGTTATGAGATGACACTACACTTTGCGCCATTGAAAATATAATGTGTCTTTTCTCTTAATGTATAAGACGACTTTGCAAATAATCTATGTAAGACAAAAATTGTACTTTTTTTTTTTCACAACACAAGGCCATTGCATTAGCTTTTTTACATCAAAATTGTTATTATAATGTTCCATTTGACAATAAAATAATAATGTTAAATGATAAGTCCAAAAAAAATTATGTTTTGGATGAAGAAAACTCAATGACTTGTAATTAATTAGTTCTATATGTATCTTGTTTTTCTCCTTTTGACTCTCACTTGCTTGTTTTTGTGCATAAAAGCAAGAAAGGTTAGGTACTTGAGAAGTAAATTAAGGTGCAATTCAACTTATTTGTTCAAATAAATAGAATGATTTGCCCTAGCTTATGGATCATATAGTTAGATATTATGTTGAGATACGTCAAAAAAAAAAATGTGAGATATTTGAAGGATATACTTTGTATTGTGGATTTGTGAGTAGATATTATGTCTAAAAATTTAAGATGATTTGATTTCTGCACTAGACAAAGTTTTGTGTATTTCTTGGTCATATCTCTTTATCAAATTTGTTATTACAATGTTCCATTTGTGATTAAAATAATAATGGTATTGATAAGACTTGGGAAAAATTATGTTTTGGATTAAGAGATAACAATGGTTGGCTGTTATAATTAGTTCTATATGTACCTTTAACTTTCTTTCATCCTCTTGCCACTTCACAAAACAACGTTCTACGTCAATGTCAGTATATACTTGCAGCCACTTCTGTACATAAAAGCAATAGAGGTTAATTAGGCACTTAGTAGAGGTGCAATTCAAATACATTAAGGAAAAATAAGCATGCCTTTAGTATATTTAATCTCATGTCAATTAGTATCGAGCATTAAAAATGGACAAAAGGAAGAGAAAGAAAATTATATGATTCATTTAGCTTCCGTTTTTGGACAAACGGAAGGCAAAGACAAATTAGATGTTTAAATTTATTTGTTAAAAAAACTTAAAATAAACAACTTTTTATTTTTAGTGTATTTGTCTAAATTGCTTATGCTTAAAAAAAATCAGTTCCCTCTTATTTTAAGAAACTAATTATATCTACTTAAAAAAATGCTGATAAAAAATGCTTATTTTAAAATTGATTTTCTAACTTTAAAAACAAACACACCCAATGCCTTACCCTCGGTAGAAATTGGTGTTTTATGTAGTTTGGTCCTGTTTTCATAAATTTGGATACTTAAATGCTCAATTACTTCTTTAAGATACTACACTTTTATTTATTTTACCTAAAATGTAATTTCTGTCTTCCTATTTTTTAATTCATTATTTTTGTCCTCATAATTTTTAATTGAGACATTTTGTTTTTTTTTTTTTAAATTACAATTTTAGTCCCTTTGTCACTTTCAAGATTTGTAAAAATAATATGAACCATGATTGTACTTAAATAGTGGATAGAATTAACAATAATGAACCATGGTTGTACTTAAATAGTGGATAGAATGAAATTAATAGAAAAAAATTGAACGGATCCAATGAAATAAAATAAATTAATATTTATTGTGTCAATATTTTAATGATAAAATGATCAAAGAGATTGATGCCATCTCATAGTAGCTAAATTAGAAAAGAAGAAAAAATAATAGTATTGGATGATATGAAATAAAATACTTATAATAAAGTCATGTTTAGTTCTGTTCCAACATATTTAAAACCAATCATGACTCAAAAGAAAAAAATAGCACCTTCCATTTTATTGTATTTCTAGGTGTCAATTGGGAACACAACTCCAAATATTTCAGGAATTAATGATTATAAATATTGAAATCATTTTGCAACTCAAAGTAATCTAGTTAATTGATTTAACTTTATTTTACTACTTTTACAAGAGAAAATGAAAATATGACTTTTTTCGATAGTTTCTTTTTCAATATTGGTAGATATGTTATAGATATTTGAAAGATGTGAGATATTTAAAAGAAAAAGTGAGATTTTGAAAGACACACAAGAAATTAAATTTTATTACAAGAAACTAGCTAGGAAACTTGTTAAAAAATAATTACTTGTCAACCAAGTTATAATAAGGCATAGCTATTATTTCTAACAGGCACAAGCCTTTATGTATGGGTAAAGAGTGTGTTTGACAATGTAGAGTTAGGCAACACGTGTTTAGTTATGATGACACTGCATTTTGTTGAAAACATAATTATGTCTATTTGCCTTAATGTGAGATTGTGAGACAAATTTTCCAATCATCTATACAAGTAACAAGACTAAGGTTGTGTTTTTCTTGTTCACAAAGTGGTTGCATTATCTTCTCTAGCTATATCAAATTTGTTATTATAATGATCCAATTGACAGTAAAATATTAATAGCAATGAATAGCACTATAGAAATTATGTTTTGAACGAAGAGATCATAACTTGTTGTATCAATTAGTTCTATACTTACATGATTTTTCACCTGACCAAGATATATTTGATAAAGGTAATCTTGTAGTATCAATCCCTGTACATAAAAGCAATAAAAGTTAGGTACCTAACAAGTGAAGGTGCAATTCAATTACTGTAATGAAAAACATGCGTATTTTTAGTAAACTTCTATGCCAATTAGTATTTAATAGGAACTAGTTCAGCAAATGCAGAGAACGACTGAAGTTTTATTCAATAGTGAAGAACACAGATTACGAGCACAGTGATTTTCGAGGCAATCACAACCTCCCAATTCTCCAAGAGAGTCTAACCTTACCTTCTCTCCCCTTCTTATACATTCGCGCCCCCCTCTCAGTTAGTTATAACTAATTATCTTTTAGTTATACTAACTGCCTAACTATTAAAATGCTATCTGAACCCTCTGTGATATGTTTCACCCCACCTAGCACTCCTATCAATACCCTCCCCTTCAAGCTGGACCTTGTCCCCAAGGTCCTCTTCAGAAAAAGCAGTCTTCAACTCTTCCAGCAGCTCCCAGCTGTTCTCATGATGTGGCAGTCCTTGCCATTTGATCTTGACAGAAAATTAATGATGAATTAAAAGTTATCAAAAAAAATTGAGGGACTAAAAACTTAATTAACCCTTTAGATTAATATTTATTACAAATAATTCTGAAATTAAAAAAAAATTGAATCCCTGATAAGGGCCAAGAAAAATTTGAATGGAGCCAATAATAATTCTCAAAAGTGTGACATTTACTTGTCATTTTAAGATCTCCCTTCACATCTCAAAATATTTCACAAATTAAAGGTTACAGCTCCAGTTCAAAGTAATTTACATAGCATAATTGCAAATTTGAATGCAAGAAGGAAAAAATTATTGCTTTAGAAGTAAAATTACTTTTGAGTTCTTCCAACTGAAATCTAAATATGCACTTAACTACTTAATGAGGATCGTGATAGCAATTAAGAGTTGATGAGAGTTATAACTTACAGCGTCAAATTTCGGGAAAGACGAATTCACATTAGGCGCAAACTTGGATTCCCAAACTGAATCAGCAATCACAATCCCCATGCCATGCACTGCACACAAATCAAAGAAAGAATATGCATACATGTTAGAAATTATGATGGCGTATTAACACAAACTGCTGCTGAGTTAATTTACCATGTACAACCCAGAGTTCTGGATACAGTTCCGTTATAGTTTTCTCGAGTGCCCGTAAAAGATAAGGCTCCAAAGTCCTTGTTTCCGTTTCTGATATGGATTGCAAAATTTTGCGTATCAGCTCTTCCAGAGAGTCGTCTCCACTCACTTCTATTTCTTCTATAAAATGAAACTTCTTTTCGGCTTCCCCAACTGGAAAGTACCGTAGTAGATTTTTCAAATGAAATTTCATCCGATCTATAATGGCTTCTCTACGATCGGATGGAGGTGCCTGTTCATTGATCTCGTTCATTTCTTCTGTTCCTCTCAGCCTCAGCTAGTTTACAAACTAATCAATCAATTTCGGTTTTGCTCAAGAGTTGGCAGGAGTAGGGAGGAAAACCCTAATTTGCGGGTGAAGTTACCTATATACCCTTCATTTTTTATATTTTTCCCAAAGTACCCTAAGACTAGGTCAGAAAATATCGGCCCATTTATTTTTTGTTAGTGCCTCTGTTCTCTCTGTTCTCTCATTTCACGCTTTCCCCCCTGGCCCTTTCTCTCGTTTCGCTGCAGCGCCGCCTGTGCCTGTTGCCTGCTGCCCACGGCGCTCCGCGCCTCCGCCTGCTGTCTGCGCCTCCGCGGATCTCCAGCTTCCAGGTTCACTTAATCACTTTTATTTTTCAATTTTCCCCAATCCAATTTAGAATCACTCAACGATAACAAAAATTAAAAAGTAGGGATAAAAAGGAACTGCAATGTGCTTTGTTTGAAGCTAAAGAATATGTGAACAAATTTTCATTGCTTTATACATTTTTAAAGCTTTTAATTAGTAGTTTGGTTGGTACTTGGTAATAACTAGTATATCACATTTTAGTTTCTATTTTTCTTATAAAAAACTGACACATACACTGATACAGTGATACACATGAAATCTCATTTCTTTAGAAACATATTATGAGTTATGAATTAATATTCAATGCTTCACGACGTATTTATTTTATCAATGGAAATTGAGTCTAGCAAATGGATTAGGTCTCCAATAATATGAATCAAAGTTTGAGTTTTTTGTCTGGAAACGAGTTCATATTTAATGTTCAACATACTTTGAATAAGATTGCTTTGAAAGGCTACATGTAGGGAAAAAAAAAATAGTCATTTTAATGTTCTGTATGATTGGTGGTGATCAAAGTGCAGAGAGAGCCTATGAGGCTATTCCCATGTAAAATTAGTATGAATGAAGCACAATAGAATTATTCAAAAATATTTCTATATAGATATTCTGAAGTTATGGAACCTACCTATTATCCCTCAAATAATTGTCAACTGAGGAAGGTTGCTTGAAGAGCTCCTCTGCTTGAATGACCCCAGCATTCCAAAGCACAGCTGGATCCTTTGGAATGCTAGCTTGCACACTATATATCTGAACTGAGCAATCCCCATCAAATTCTTCTTGTGCTTCTGCACAAAAGTAGGAAACAATTTCATGTTACTCCTGTTTCGATTTGTTAGTAAGCCACTTCATATCAAAGAATGACAAGCAAAACTTTCTCAAAACCCACATTCACTAACAATGTCTCTCAAATTGTAAACTGAACAGATTAATTGAAATACACACACCATATGGCTAGTGAAACTTCTTGACAAGCAGTTCTTCCAACATAGACAAACTGATCATACAAGACAAGTTGACAGTTGAGTCAGACATACCAAATTGAACCATATCCAAGTTTCATACAAGAGAATTACAAAAACAAACAATTTCAGTTTTTTATAAAATGATACTAAATTAGTACTGCAACTTCACTAGAAAAATGGTGTTCTGCCAGTGGACCATTTCTGCTTGTTTTAAACTTAGCAATGAAAGATGGATACCTTAAAATTAAACAAATGGCACAAACTAAAGTGTGACAAAACTATGAATAAAATGCAGTAGTTTTTTTTTTTTTTTGGTTTCCCACAATATCATCCTTTGAAGACAATCCTATATTGAATGATTGTTTAGTGGCTTATATTGAAAAAGATGTATTTGAAAGCATTGATAATAAGGCAATTATGAAGGAATTCCAAAAAATTAGGCCTAGAATGATGATATTGTAATTATTTTTCTGGATATGTATTTGAACTTTTGAGTGCCCCCCTTGATTTATTTTCTGGATTCGCCCCTGCCTAACACCATACAAGTTTGAGAAGGTGATGAGAAATCAGGACAACCTTTTAGCTTTTGAGTACACATTGAACACAATTATGCATTTTGTTCTGGTTGCGTGTGTAGTGAGTTTTTTAACTATGCAATGATATATGGTGTGATGTATATTATGTGTATTCCAGGGGAAAGAGGATAGTAGAACATCAATGAACATGAGTTCTGAAGTTGAAAGAAGAACACCAGAAATCATGGGAAGACGTGCATCGTGGTGGGCCACCTTCACATTTTTTTTGAGTTTGTGTTCATTAAAATTGAGCAAGCCACTTCTCCAACCACAAGGACCCATTTCACTATGCCTTGCGATAGTAGGAATGTTCAGTTTTACTGTGTTTGTATCTGCTTCTTCTGTTATGCTTGTTGTTGGAGCACAGTTCACTCGTATGCAGATAACTGTATTGCTCAGTGCTTTCTTGGCTATGCTGTTAGTTTAATTAGACAGTTTTCATATATGTAGTTATGTTTCCTTCATGCAGGGTTGAACACAAGTTGTTGTAATCTTGTTATTTACATAATTTCATTCGCACAACAATAAAACAAAGTTTGGGTATGTGATATATCAATATCAACGATTAACCAGACAGAACATATTCACGGATGAACATTGAATGACAGGAACATCCCTTCGTATGAACTTTTCTTTCTTTTTCTTTTAAGTTTATTTAGAATCTTATGAAGCATAAGCATAAGCATAATACAATAAGATATTAAAAGAATAAACACCAGAAATCACAGGAAGATATGCATCGTGGTTGGCAACCCCGGATTTTTTTGGTGCTTGTCATTAAAATTAGGCAAACCACTTCTCCAACCACAAGGACGTCATTCACTTATGGCTTTCCATCCTAGGAATGTTCAGTTTTCCTTTGTTTGTGTCTGTGGTTTCCGTTATGCTTGTTGTTGGAGCACGCTTCACTCTGATGCAAATAACTGTTATTGTCGTTGCCTTCTTCGATCTGCTGTTAGCTTAATCACATTTTTTCATATATCCCTTCCTTAACCCACTAGAATATAGTGATGGATAGGGAATTGTATAATTTGCATGGGATTGCTTTCAATTCTATAGGCTGCGTGGACACATGAGATATATGTTTCTTGTATTTTGTTATTTACAGAGTTTCATTAGCATACCAATGTTTTATGTATGTGATATATCAATATTAACGATTAATCAGATGTTAAGTAAGATTATTACTGAACATATGGATGGAAGAACATGGAATAATGACAAACACCCGTCATATATATGAACTTTTTTTTTCTCTCTATTCTAAATTCAATTAGAATCTTAAAAAGCATAAGGATTGTATAAAAAGAAATTAAGCTAGATAATATCATATTGGTAATTAAACGGGATAAAAGGAAATCACCCAACAAAGCAACTACTAATCTATGTGAAAACTTCAATTCTAACCTAATGAAAACTTCAAAACATAGAAGGCACGGATTGATTACGAGATGGACAACGCTAACGTGTTTGAGATAAACTACTAACCTATGTGAAAACTTCAATTCTAACCTAAGGAAAACTTCAAAACATGGAGGGCACGGATTGAATTCATTCAACTTCTCTACTTCTTCAATTCTTCAAAACTTAACTTCTTTTCGTCAAATTTTCCTACAAACAAAGACCAAAACCTAATGAAAAATTATTTATAAGTTAAAGTCCACATTCTAACTTAAAGTTTCTATTATTAACAAAGTTAAAGTCAAATATATAACTGTTAAAAGTTAGAGAAAAGTGAGATAAGTGTCAAGTTAAAGGATCAACGTATAAGTATAATTGGCACTTATCAATAATCATCGATGCTACAATATTCATGACCCAAACACTAAGATTAAGATTGGTTGAAAAAAAAATTGGTGGCAAGAATTATTTGTGACCCAATCACAGGTTTTGTATTTTTTAAACATGCACAACCAAAAATTTCAGTTGTGTATTTTAATCAGCTAAAGCTTATTTTCGTTGGATTAGGAGGTGCAAATTCAATATAATTCAATATACAAGAGAAACACAAATTCAATACACAAGAAAAACACAATTTCATTTATTAAAATATACAAAAAAAAAAAAAACAAATTTTTGTTGTGTATTTTGTTGGCATCTTATACAACTGAAATATATTTCCATTGTATATTTTGGTCAATGAAATCATGTTTTTACCATGAGTATTTTTGGAAATTGTACAAAACATATAAAGTTTGGGGTTGAAAGAGAGTAAATGTGGATAGCAAAGCCCATACATTTAACGTTAGGCCTAAATTGATAACTCCCAACCCCCTTTGGATGCATTTGTATCCTGCACCTCCCAATATGAATACTACACCTCCCAAAAAGTCTCAATGGTCAAAAATATCCTTATTCCTAACACCTCCTCTCCCTCTTCCCTGCGCCTCTCAAGTATGATGCCATCGAAGGCAACAGAGTTTTCCAGGACAATGTCATTGGAGGCGACAAAGAAGGCAAGGGGGTGGGTGATGAAGTCACGCTCGCTGTAGATGTAGATGAGGGTGGGTGGCGGAGGTCCTACAAGAGGTCCACCTCCTTGAACAAGAAAACTAGATCCAATTAATAATGTGAATCCTCAAACAACAACAGCCAAAAACATTGATTTCTACAAAGTTAAGATGAGGAACAAGACCTGCACGAAGATGGATGATCTTGATTTGGAGCTATGAGGGGCTCTTCTTGGATCGTCAGCATTGAATACGGCACCATTGTCCTCATGTGGGTCCTGTAGGGTTTGAGTTTGAAAAAGGGAAGAAGGGTTATGTCGCCTATTCCAAAACAATTATTCTAGAATATGATACATTTTCAGAACAACTACTCCATAATAGAATAAGCACTTCAGAACCTACTCTAGAATACAAAATTATATTCCAATATAGTCGTTTTGGAATCGAAGTACCTAGTAAAGGACTGTTTGTGTCCACTGAAATCTTTTGGGAGGTGCAGGATATAAATTTCCCTTTGGATAGACCTTGATTAGAAATTATAGTATGGGCTTTGTGAATATCCAACGTATAGGATTTAGTAGTGCATCATAGGTAAGTTTAGGCAATATAATTTGTTTGGAGCATACTTCAAATTGAGAGGGAGGTACATCTAATAGTTAAGGGAGGTATGTTTAACAATTGCCTAAGTTTTTTTGTTTCTTTTTTAGAGCGATTGCCTAAGTTTACTATGAGACATATAGAGGTCGTTGTTGCCATTTAATAATAACCGAACAAAAATAAGCCATTTAACAATAGAATGACACTCAATTTGTAACTGTTGAGAAACAAAAGTTCAAGTCGAATCTTCTAATAGGAAGCTGCTCAAGATCGAGTTGCAAGTGTCTCTGTTGTGTATCACGTTATGACATTGTATAAGCTAACATACTCAATAAACTCCAATTAACCCGATATAAATCTTGTTCCATTTAAACTAATTAATATGTAGCACGAATTATAAATTAAATGTTATGCTAGCTTTGTCTCCATTATTATATCGTATAACTTTGATAGTGGCTGTAGAATCATGTTCTCCCTCACAGACTCGGGGGTGCATTATTGGTTCTATAAGGGAAAAATGTCGGTTCCGTACACACTAATACCAAGATAACCATGATTCACCTGCTGTTGAAATTAATCACGTACTCAACTAAACAGCTACTTACTAACTTAACGATATAAACTAGCATAAGATCTCATAATTATAATTTTACAAAACATTAGGTTTGAATAGTTTTTACCAGAAGACATGCTTTCTCCCAAGTTTGAACTATGACTATTTAATTTCTTCACTAACAAGCACCCGTCTCCAAACAATAGTTTCCTCCGAGGGTTAACTAAGTATCAATGCTTAGATAGTTAAACCAAATTAGATAATGTGCATGACATTATGGGTCAGAAATCTTACACTATTTTGCTTTCATGGCACGTTAGATTGGATCCACATATAAAGGTCTCACGTTGCAAAAGGTTCGTGTCTCTATTTTCTATTTGCAATTACAGCCGATAGTTCCAACTGTGTTTTGTTTCGTGATGCTTATGGCAAAAATACATCTCATTCTATAGCTGCTGTTTCTTTGTGAAAAGTTGTTTCCCATTAATGGCACATTGACTGAAGGGATTGCAGCACTGTCGGTCTTCAAAATATCAAAATTTCCTTTAAAGTCTCAATTTATATTGGGTTTAAGACAAAATCATTGGTGCTCCTTCTTCCGCATGTTATCTCAAAATCAAGATGGATGCTATGTAACAATCAACATAACAAGAATACAAAGGAAACATAATGTTGGTCTAATGGTGAAAGGAGAAAGAAGTACTGGGTTCAAATCTTTTTGCTAATAAAAAATAACAAATTAATAATTAACTTTTATCGATAAAAAAAAAAAACATAACAAGAATACAATCAAGAGTAAAATTTAATAGAAGAAACTAGTCTCTTATGATGTGACGAATCATTAAAAATATGTAGGAACGGATCCAATGGGAGGCACTAGCCTTGATCCTCTTGTCCCTTATGATCCTTTATGTATATATGAGAGAAAAAATACTAGTAAAGGAAAATGTATCGGAAAAACAAGTCTTTGATGAGTTAAAATGATATCTCTAGTTTTACACATAAAATTAATAATAAATTTGTTTTTTAAATATAGTTATTAAATAATTATCTATTTGAAGTTAAATATTTCAAAAATAGTGTGAAAAAAATTCCCCCCGCTTTAATACTTACACTCTTGAATCCGTCCCTCAAGATATGTTCATGTTTGATGTATGCTGTCTCTCGAAGATATTGAGATTTAAATTGAACTAAGTATGTACTAATATTAGTCCTGTATGAGAAAAACTAAGGGTCTGTTTCGTAGGGTGGAAGGAAAACAAGAAAGAAATTTGAATTTTGTTTGTAGAGGTTTTTTTTCTTTCCTTTTTCTCTCCAATCAAATAAATAGAAGAACATACCATTAGGGGTTGAAGTATGATGTTTAAAAACTTTTTTTTCTTGGCACCGTGGCGGCTGGGAGGGGGGGGGGGGGTTCTCAATTTGTGTTGTTTTGGTGTCAATAATAAAAAATAGTTTTTTAAAGGGCGAAATTATTAGGTGAACTTATCTTTGAATTAACATTTCCAGTTACTAATTTGTATAGTTATGCATTTTCAAAGACTAAAGCAACACAAGTGGACACCAACTTGTATAATAACACACACATACGGCATATTCAGTGTGAGGTATAACGTCTGGACTATCATTCACTCCGAGGAAACAAAGATTGCTTCACGCCCTTTGGCATTGTCAGAAAAGTGTAGCATGTTTAAAAAGATAGTCCAGGGAAAGGAGTAGAGGTGGGCTATATGAGACTTGTCTTTCCCATATTTTCTAATAACTGTAATAACAGAATATTCTTAGCTAGAATTCTATTTTGTCAATGGCGTGGAGGAACTGTATATGTTTTTACATCATTGGACTTTCATTCACTCTGAGGAAACAAAAATTGCTTTGCCCCCTTTGGCATTGTCAGAAAAGTGTAGCAATGTTTCAAAAGATAGTCCAGGGAAAGGAGTAGGGGTGGGCTATATGAGACTACAACAAGACCTGATTGATTCCATAGAAGCTATATCAGAAATGTTCTTTCTTTATTATTTATTTTAGGGCACTTGGTTTTATGGGATAAATGAACATATACAATAACATAATCTGTAACAACATTTTTAATTGTTAATTCTAGATTTGCAAACACTGTCAGTAAAATTTGAATAATCTGGAAAACCATTTTTTGGGCCACTATATTTAATGGCATGCTTCCTTTGGAATGTATGGAATTATGAATTATGAAATCAATTACTGATTATGTTTACTTATTTGCCTCAAATGTCTTTATCAGCCATGTACAATTTTTTGAAAGCAATGAGAAAATGTTTCAGGTAGATGATTGGATGAACAATAATAGACCAGAGCGGTTTAGAGTTTCTGAAGTTGATATGTTGGCTTCTGAAATGATGGAAAAAAACATACGGCTAGACATCTATACATATAATATCTGGTTATCTTCGTGCGGATCTCAAGGATCGGTAGAAAAGATGGAACAAGTGTTTGAACAAATGGAAAACGATCCTACCATTGTCCCTAACTGGTCTACATTCAGCACAATGGCTTCGATGTAAATTAGGATGAATCAGAAGGAAAAAGCAGAAAAGTGCTTAAGAAAGGTTGAGGGTAGAATTAAAGGTCGAGATAGAATACCTTTTCATTTGCTCCTGAGTTTATATGGAAGTGTTGGAAAGAAAGACGAAGTGTATCGTGTGTGGAAAGTGGAATACTTACAAATCAATTTTTCCAAGTATACCAAACTTGGGATATCATGCTATTATTTCTTCTTTGGTTAAATTAGATGATAATGAGGGTGCAGAAAAACTATATGAGGAATGGATTTCAGTACAAGTTATGATTCTAGAATTGGAAACCTTCTCATAGACTGGTATGTTAAGAAAGATGACACAGATAAAGCTTTGAGTTTCTTTGAGCAGATGTCGAATGATGGCTGCATTCCAAATTCAAATACATGGGAGATTCTCTCTGAGGGTCACATTGCAGATAAGAGGATTTCTGAAGCCCTGTCCTGCTTGAAAGAAGCATTTATGGTTGCTGGTGGTTCAGAGAGTTGGAGACCAAAGCCCTCATACTTGTCTGCATTCCTTGAGCTTTGTCAAGAGCAAGATGACATGGAAAGTGCTGAGGTTTTAATTGGACTGCTGAGGCAGTCAAAATTTAGTAAAAGTAAAGTTTATGCATCTCTCATTGGCTCACCTGATGGTACCATTGACAATGGTGAATTGCCAAGCAAGATTGATATAACTGATAGAACTGATGATGCTGTTGACAGTGAAAATATGGATGATGTCTCTCAAATGTTGTTGAACCAACTAGATAGTAGCTTTTGATACTTTATTTCTTTTTCTTTTGACTAGTGGAAAATGATTTGCTAGAACATACAGGGGTTTTTTTGTCAAATATGATCTCATTAGAGTTTCATGGCTTCTGTCTTCTCTTCATCACAGTTAGAAAGTGGCAGCTGCTTCTATGTCATTGGTGTTTTTCTTTAACGATTTGGTGATTCGATTATGTGTATTGAAGTGTGAACGAACTAGAGTTTTTTGTTTTTGTGTGTGTACGATGAGATGCAAATTAGAGTGGAGTTTCTTTTTTATTTGCAAAATCCTTGCCGCTGCACCGCAAATGCAAGTGTCCCTGTACCTGTACGGGGAGGATAGAGGTGAAGGAAGACGAAGACAGAGGGGAAGATGCAGGGATACATTCGGAAATTTAGGGGGAAAAACAAAAGAAAAAAATCATAGCCATCAATTTATAAAACTAATAAATCTAATGAACTATATTACTTTTCCACGCTATTATGGTCTCCCACGCTAGCCTGCGTCATTTGAACTATAGTAGTTTAGGTTCAATATAATGCGAGGAATGATGGATTGAGCTTTTGGAGCATTAACTCTATTTGCTTTAGCCCCTAAAGTTGCTAAAGTATTTTATTTTAGTCATTTTTCACTTAATTCTCTTCTACTATTTTTGTACCAAAAATGATAAATAAAAATGCCATTTATAAATAGGAACTAAAATATTTTTTTTTATAAAGTTAAGGAATAAAGTGATCGATGCTTACAATTTTAAGCAGTAGGATGATGTTTTACACATTTTTATGCTCATATGGAGAGGAGTACACCCAAAACATTATCGCTTAGTTTGCAATAAATAACATATGCATGATTTTTACAATAATTGTAATTAATGCATGCATAATGATAAAAAAAAATAATGGCATGCATTCTTTTATATATAGAATAAATAATTAATGTGAGTGCTTGTGACTATTTTATTTTATATTTTTTGCGGTACAACAAAACATGGATTGATGGTCTTCTAAGTTGAAACGGGCAATAAGTTTTTGTCTATACATGCTAACACTGGTGGTCCCTGGCAATTCAATTATAAGGAAAAAAATATATAAGATAGTAACTAAAAAAATTAGTTAATTATATTTAACTACATAATTTTAATTAAAAACATTTTTTAACTTTTAATTTTTGATGAATTTTATTTCAATAAATTAATTTGGTGCATTTAACTTTTAACTTTTAAAAAAATTATGAATTTTATCTTCTGTCGTTTGACTCCTAATATAATTACACCTTTTACTCAACTTTTTATTTTTTGAAAAATTTTATCCTAATTTTTGGTAAATTTTACCCCTAATGTTTTTTGCTTGGTTGGGATAAAATTTACAAGTTTATTATGTCAAATTAGAAAGGGAAAGATTCACCGAAAATTAAAAAGTTTGGATAAAAAAATGCAATTAAGTCGGAGTAATATAGAGTTTATGCTATGAAAGGAAGATTAATAGAAAAAATAAGAAGTATTAATGTGATATTTAAAACAAAAGAGAATTTCAATATTAAGATTTTTCATTTAAAAAGCGTCTTGGGCCACTTCTAAAGAAGTTGCAAAGAAACTGCTTTTCAGAAATTTCATTTCAAAGACCAACTACTATCAAATATTCAAA